>SKCR01002373.1:0-27707 GCA_019454045.1 Zanthoxylum bungeanum | reverse complement strand
AGACCACACCGGTTTTCTACTAGTGATGAGATATGATAAGCATGAGAAAGACTTGATATAGATGGATTTGAGAAAGAGCATGGTATGAATGAGATAGTTGAGTTACAATATGTATGTGAATGATATGTTTCTGTGTGACATAAATGGGTATGAAATGGATGTTATAAATGAGAATGTTGGCATGACTATGATATATATGTAAACTAGAATTTAAACCTTGCATGTGTATGTTGCTCAAGGTAGGAGCATAGTTACTTACTGAGTCTTATGACTCACTATAATACAACGTTTGAGTTTTGTAGTTTGGCGACCTAAACGGTTGACCATGGATTTCAAAGTTGCGAAGCAGTCGGATAGCAGCGTTGCAGTCAGCCAGTCACCAAGTCTTGGGAAAGTCGAGTATTGTGTATTGAGCATTGTTGAGACGTGCTGAGCACGGATGCTTATGTTGTAAAATTTTTGTAGATACGTACTTTCGGGCACGGTGCCCTGGTTGTATTGTGTTTATATTAGTATTCCTCGAACATGTCAAGGATCTAATAAGCATGAAAACATGTGATTAAAATCATTATAATTTACGAAATACTTACAATGAACGGATTTTGAGCTTTTAAAAATTTGAGAAGAGAACTCCAAGTTCCATGCTTAAAGTGTTGATTCCAACACTTGAAGAGATTTCCCTGTCACCTTTGTTGATCTTTGAAGTGCTAGCTTCTTTGAGTTTTCAAGAAAATCAAAGTGAAGAGAGGGAGGAAACCTACGCCCAAGGGTTGTTCTCCCAGGGTTTGTGTTTTGTTCAAGTGTTACAAAAGAGAGAGAGAATTGGTTTTGGTAAAAGGCTTTTACCCTTTTCACCTAAACTTGGTAGTTGGGTAAATGGTTTTACCAAAACCATTACAAGGTGCTTGAGTGGTAGGTGGCTTGGAATAAATGCCAACTACCACATGTGAAGTGGGCCCCACATTTGAATTCAAAATTCAAATGTCTTTACGAACATTTGCTGCGGCTCGGTTCAGTTTAATCCGATTAAACAAAATTTCATCTCTAAATAATTAAATCTAATTTAATTAAATAACGATGCGTCGTAAATATATTACGAACGTCGTTTACGAATTAATTCTAAATTAATTCGTTCGTTCGTATTAAAGTCCGACTTTAATTTCGTAATGAAATCCAATTCATATTAATATATCCGATATATTAATTTTAGCCCATTCGAATAAATTAAATAGAAAAATCAAATTTAACTATTAAATTTATTTTATCGATTAATTCCAAATTAATCACGTTCTCTCTCTTTCGAACACATTTAATCCCAAATTAAATAAAACCTCAATTAATCCCAGATTAATTTTCTCTCTCTGTATTAATCCCAGATTAATTCTAGTCGAGTCAACTGTCATCGGTGAATCTTTGAGAAGCGATCTAAGAGATCTTTGAATATGTTGGCAGTAAATCCGGTTATCGGACTATCCGATAAAGTGAGTATCTCGTACCACGTGCTTACCGATTTACAAGACATGGTTGGCTTCTAGCAAAGTACCGTGCCTACCCAAACTCCAGAAATATTCTTACTGGAATATATAATATATTTCAGGCGTAGAATACGCAGTATAGCGTATTGTGATCCAGTATCTGATGTCATGTGCAAGGCCTGGGGCTGGAATAGTGTCTGCCCCGTACGAAGCAAATATCGGATATCAAGCAACTAGTCTTTTTGAATCGGATAATCATAACCTTGTCATATTATCCCAATGGTTGCAACACAATAGAGAACTAATTATGAATCCATGCGTGATCATCATCTCTATATGTCTGAAGTGATACTTCCATCTTGACATCACATCCAATACACTACGATTCTCAATAAACCCAATAGAGGCGTACACAGAACCTGTTAAAGCTGGACGACCAAAACCAAAGTTTATCGATTGTCGCAAGTACTAGCGATGCAAGTCTCAGGTTAAGACCAAATATATCTACCCTGAAGCGGACTCCCATAGACACATATACATACTACTAATGGGATTCTGCGGGGTCTATCCAGAGCGAAGCTGTTTTTCGTACCATCGGTAAAACACAACCTCCTATCGCACTTGCATAAGTAGCCTATATTTAAACATATGAGAACTATGTCGTTATGCCCTCACAACGCGCACAAGTGCAATACTAGTCTATTCCGCATTATCGATGTCCAGTCTCGATAATACTACGATTAGGGATATTTAATGATTAAACCTTTATGGATTGATACTGTCTCATATCATTTCAATCCGGAACTAATCATATGGACTTTTACCATTTTTATATCAAAGTAAATAAATTACGAAAGTATAAAAGGCAATTTCATTACTACATAGTTAATTTTTATACAAAAACACAATGTCTTTCACAAACAGTGACGCTATGGGTCATAATTGTCTAACAATCTCTCACTTGGCCTATAGCCAGTCACTCGAGCATCTAACACCTGAACTATGTATATGTTTCTCAAACTTTTGCTGTGAAATAGCTTTCGTCAGCGGATCTGTATTGTTGTCATCTGATGCGACCTTCTCGATCTTCACATCGCCACGATGTATGATCTCACGAATCAAATGGAAACATCGAAGAACATACTTGGATCGTTGATGAGACCGCGGTTCCTTAGCCTGTGCTATAGCTCCGTTATTGTCGCAATATAATGGAACGGGCTCAGCTGCTAACGGGACCACTCCTAATCCAATTAGGAATTTACGGATCCAAACTACCTCTTTTGCTGCTTCAGTTGTAGCAATATACTCTGCTTCTGTTGTTGAATCGGTAACAGTCTCTTGCTTGGAAGATTTCCAGCTTACTGCTCCGTTGTTCAAACAAAATATGTACCCGGACTGCCACTTAGAGTCATCTTTATCGATTTGGAAACTTGCATCGGTATACCCAGTTACCTCAAGTTCTTCATCTTCATAAATTAAGAAAGCATCCTTAGTTCGTCTAAGATACTTAAGGATGTTCTTAACCGCCATCCAGTGACCATCACCTGGATCGGCCTGATAGCGACTACACATGCTCAAAGCATACGAGACATCAGGTCGTGTACATATCATGGCATACATGATCGATCCGACTACCGAGGCTAACGGTATCCTACTCATGTTGTTTCTCTCATCTTGAGTTTTAGGACACATGTCCTTAGATAGAGTGATGTCATGTGACACTGGTAACAATCCCCTCTTGGACTGATCCATGTTGAATCTTTTCAACACTTTATCAATATACATGCTTTGGGAGAGTCCATGGAGCTTTACAGATCTATCCCGGTAGATCTTTATTCCTAGAATATAGGCTGCTTCTCACAGATCATTCATGGAGAATTTTAATGAAAGCCAAGCTTTCACCGATGTTAACGTGGGAATGTCATTGCCCATAAGCAATACATCATCAACGTAAAGGACAATAAAAGTCAATGCGCTCCCACTAACCTTCTTATATACACAAGGATCATCTTCGTTTTGAATGAAATCATATTCTTTTATGATCTCATCAAAATGTTGGTTCAATGACCACGATGCTTGCTTCAGTCAATAAATGGACCAATTTAACTTACAAACCTTGTTTGCAAGTCTAGGCACGATAAAACCGTCAGGCTGTTGCATATAAACATCCTCCAAAAGGTTTCCGTTAAGGAAAGCGGTTTTAACGTCCATCTGTCAAATCTCATAATCGAAATATGCAGCAATAGCAAGCATTATCCGAATGGATTTAATCATGGCAACGGGTGAGAAAGTTTCGTCATAATAGACACCATGTCATTGACGATACCCCTTCGCTACAAGCCTAGCTTTGTACGTTTGTACGTTGCCATCCATGTCGGTCTTCCTCTTGAAGACCCATTTGCATCCAATAGGCTTTACGCCTTCTGGTGTATCAACTAGTGTCCAAACTTGGTTGGTGTACATGGAATCCATTTCGGACTTTATGGCTTCTTGCCATAAAACGGAATCGATATCTTGTATCCCTTCCTCATACGAAGCTGGTTCGTTATCCTCAATGAGATTAATATCTACATGAGGTGAGATCAGAAACCCATACCTCTCAGGTTGTTTCCTGATTCTCTCCGACTTACGCAGTCCTTGTGTAATAGAAGATTATGGTACAGTCTCATCCCGGATGGACTATTCTTGTTCCGTTGAGGATTCTATGCCAGGAATAGTATCACTCCGATTTTCATCGAGTTCTAATTTCCTCCCACTAACCACTGCATTTAGGAATTCCTTCTCAATGAAAACCACATGTAGAGCAACAAATACTTTGTTCTCTCATGGGTGATAGAAGTAATATCTTTTGGTTACGATTAGACATTTATCCAATTTGGGCTCAAGTTTGGTACTTTCCAAACGTTTGACGTATGCCCAGCATCCCCAAATCTTCAGGAATGAGAAACCCGATTTCTTTCCTGTCCATATCTCATACGGAGTCTGTTGTACAGACTTTGACGGAACCTTATTCAAAATACAAATTGCATTGTTTAATGCATATCCCCATAAGGAAATCGGTAGCTCAGTGCGACTCATCATAGACCTTACCATGCCAAGGATCTAATAAGCATGAAAACATGTGATTAAAATCATTATAAGTTGCGGAATACTTACAAGGAACGGATTTTGAGCTTTTAAAAATTTAAGAAGAGAACTCCAAGTTCCAAGCTTAAAGTGTTGATTCCAACTCTTGAAGATGTTTCCCTATCACCTTTGTTGATATTTGAAGTGCTAGCTTCTTTGAGTTTTCAAGAAAATCAAAGTGAAGAGAGGGAGGAAACTTACGCCCAAGGGTTGTTCTCCTAGGGTTTGTGTTTTGTTCAAGTGTTACAAAAGAGAGAGAGAATTGGTTTTGGTAAAAGACTTTTTCCTTTTTCACCTAAACTTGGTAGTTGGGTAAATGGTTTTACCAAAACCATTACAAGGTAGTTGAGTGGTAGGCGGCTTGGAATAAATGCCAACTACCACATGTGAAGTGGGCCACATATTTGAATTCAAAATCAAATGTCTCTACAAATATTTGCCCCAGCTCGGTTCTATTAATCCGATTAAACGAACTTTCATCTCTAAATAATTAAATCTAATTTAATTAAATAACGATGCCTCGCAAATATATTACGAACGTCATTTACGAATTAATTCTAAATTAATTTGTTCGTTCGTATTAAAGTCCGACTTTAATTTCGTAATGAAATCCAATTCATATTAATATATCTGATATATTAATTTTAGCCCATTTGAATAAATTAAATAGAAAAATCAAATTAACTATTAAATTTATTTTACCAATTAATTCCAAATTAATCACATTCTCTCTCTATCGAACACATTTAATCCCAGATTAAATAAAGCCTCAATTAATCCCAGATTAATTTTCTCTCTCTATATTAATCCCAGATTAATTCTAGTCGAGTCAACTGTCATCGGTGAATCTTTGGGAAGCGACCCAAGAGATCTCTGGATATGTTGGCAGTAAATCCGGTTATCGGACTATCCGATAAAGTGAGTACCTCGTACCACGTGCTTACCGATTTATAAGACATGGTTGGCTTCTAGCAAAGCACTGTGCCTACCCAATTCTCCAGAAATATTCTTACTGGAATATATAATCTATGTCAGGCGTAGAATACGTAGTATAGCGTATTGCGATCCAGTATCTGATGTCACGTGCAAGGCCTGGGGCTAGAATAGTGTCTGCCCCGTACGAAGCACATATCAGATATCAAGCAACTAGTCTCTTTGAATCGGATAATCATGACCTTGTCATATTATCCATATGGTTGCAACACAATAGAGAACTAGTTATGAATCCTTACGTGATCATCATCTCCATATGTCTGAAGTGATACTTCCATCTTGACATCACATCCAATACACTACGATTCTCAATAAACCCAATAGAGGCGTACACAGAACCTGTTAAAGCCCTGGACGACCAAAACCAAAGTTTATCGATTGTCGCAAGTACTAGCGATGCAAGTCTCAGGTTAAGACCAAATACATCTACCCTGAAGCGGACTCCCATAGACACATATACATACTACCAATGGGATTCTGCGGGGTCTATCTAGAGCGAAGCTGTTTTCCGTACCATCGGTAAAACACAACCTCTTATCGCACTTGCATAAGTATCATATACTTAAACATATGAGAACTATGTCGTTATGCCCTCACAACGCGCACAAGTGCAATATTAGTCTATTCCGCATTATCGATGTCCAGTCTGGATAATACTACGACTAGGGATATTTAATGATTAAACATTTATGGATTGATATTGTCTCATATCATCTCAATCCGGAACTAATCATATGGACTTTTACCATTTATATATCAAAGTAAATAAATTACGAAACGGTTAAAAGGTAATTTCATTACTACATAGTTAATTTTTGTACAAAAACACCATGTCTTTTACAAATAGTGACGCTATGGGTCATAATTGTCTAACTGTTTACATGTCTACATTACATATTAGATGGGCCCTTAGATTGCGTTGATGTTGAGATACCGGCCTGAGGCCGAGATTTTTATGTTCATGTTGTATTTGGATGCTGGCTATAGGCCAGGTTGAATGATGTTACGAATACATCATACCGAAATTTTTCTAGAATGAGAGGCTTATGGAGAAGAGTTTAACCTGTCTTCTGCCGGTAACATCGCTGCTAAGGCGGGATGTTACAGATACCAAGACTTTTTAACCTAATAAACTTCCAATCTTTTCCAAATAATTTCCAACACACAAAATCTATCTTTTAACATTAAAATCAATAACAACACATATTAAATAACAAAATCATGTTTTCCAAAATATAAAATATTTTTACAAAACAAAATTTTATTCAAAATACATATATGCATAACTTTGAATATAAAATACAAACCAAACAGGAATCCACAAATAAAAAACTTATGAACAATTCTAGGTCACTTAAAGGTGGTCCAGTGATTCTAGAATGACAGTCATGTTAGGGTTTTAGGCGGTATTACCAGGTAACACAGCGGAACAAAAAAATTGAAATTTCTCTAATTTCAATGATTTTTCTAGTGTAATTAAAATAAAATAATTTATTCTAATTACTCAATACTCAAAAATTCAGTTTTTACCCAAAATCTAGAATTTTTGCTTTATTGTCGTGAGACACCCAAAGGTTTGTATTTTGATCATTTTAGTCCTAATTTGTCAAATATAAATTTATGTGATTTTCAATCACTACCAAAATAATTTATACATGTCATATACATCAAAATACAAGTCACAAAAAAAAAATCCAATTTCCCCTAAATTATCAAGAGCACCCCAAGGTTTAAACTTTGTTCATTTGGTCAAATTTGTCAAAACAAGTTTAGATGATTTCCAATCAACACCAAAATAATGTGTATATCTTATACACATCATAGCACAACAAATATATGAAAAGTCCCAATTTTAATTTAGGTTAAAACCTTAATTTTTCCAATTAATCAAATTATCTGAAATTAACACAATTCAACACTTTAATCTATTTTCTACAATTCCAAACAAGTCTCACCCATTTGAAACAACTCAAGAGTAATTCTGGGTCATCATTGAGTGACCTAACAGCTCTAGAATGGAAACACGATCATTTAATGACCAAAAGTGTTCTTATTAACTATTAATAAACATACTTTGTTAACATACATGCATACATCTTTCATTCAAATTTCCAAAACATACCAATACAAGCATAAAAGAGTAGAAAAATATATGAAAAACATATGTTGTAGCCAAGAATAAAAGAAACATTTTCCCTTCCAAAGAAAAATTAAAATTACTTACTAACTTGCAAGCTTTCTTGAAAAATCTTCTTAGCTCTTCTCTTTTTCTCTCAACTACTTTGTTTATGTTTTTGGAAGCTTAACATAATGTAAAGCAAATGAAAAAAAAATGAAACCTTATATATGATTAAGGTTATGGCCGAAAATGGTCTAAAAAGGAAAAAAGATATTTTGTTAATTTTACAAAACAAAATTAAAGAAGTCAAATCCAATTTGACAATCTTTTTCTTTAATGTAAAAGTCAAATATTCACACTTAATTATTTCCTAACCAAAATATCACTTTAGATATTTTATATTTTAATTACTTCAATTATTAAATAATTACTTAAATATAAATATCTAAATGTATGTATTGTATTTAGTTTAAATAATCCAAATGCATATATTAATGATATATATGAAATATCGTAATTTGACAATTAATTAATTGTATTTATTAATATCATATATTAAATACAAATATATATTAATTAAAAAATGACCAAACGGCCTCTATGTATGTATCTTTCGTTTAATCGTTAAACGGTTGATAAATAATCAACATTATTCATAAATATTTCCCTAGTACTCTACAAGTATATTTCATTAGTGAGACTCTCTAGGTTTAGGCATATCCGTCATCAAATCAAATTTCGTGTCCATAATCTACCCACCCGTAAATTATGAAGATCATAGATAAACTCATTTAACCATATAGGTGGAGATCATTGCATACGTATAATCCATATGTAACAAGTATTCAGATTATTACAGAGATATAGATATAAACGTCAAATATCTATAGATATAATCTCATTGATGATTCTATTAGCAATATCTTAATAACACTTAGAACTCACTTTTACATGTACAACGGGACCATTGATTTAACAGATTGCTAATCCCATATTGAATAACTATGCTCTGTACATAGAGCTAACGGATTCTATCTTGACACACATAGGATATCTTGAGGATCAATCCACACCCAATGAAACAGGCGGAGGTCTTACCTAAATAGGTCAGTGACGTGATGTAACATCCCTCCTAGGATAGGATGCTACAGGCGGGAGACAGGCTTATCCTGACTCCCTAAGCCTAAGCCTAAGCCTAAGCCTAAGCCTTTGACTCTTACGACGAAATTTCGACATGACCTCTACTAAAAGTCATGCAACCTGCATCAATATCCAGCACCTCCAGACAACCAATCTACACAAACTCAAATGCATGCAATGAAACGCAATCTATAGGGCCCAAACATATATCATGATGAACTTAAGACAAAATATAATTGGGCTCCATGCTCGAAAATGCATATAATCAAAAACTTTTACAATTAAACTTTTACAACTCGAACTTTTACTACTAGACATATACAACACGACGCTGATACTCCCAAGACCTGGTGACTGGCTGACTGCAACGCTGCTATTCGGCTCCTTAAGCTATGAAGACTATGGTCGTCAATCAGGTCTCCAACCTGCAAAACTCAAAAATACCAAAAACAAAAACACCAGCTATTGGGTAGTGAGTCATAAGACTCAATAAGTAACTATACTCATACTTTGAGCGTCATACATATACAGAGTCCAAAATCTGTTTCTATATTAACTTTGGGTTGTCTATAAGGCCATTCAAATACTTACAAAGTCTGAATTAATTATATAATTTTAATCCAGTTTACAAACATTTACTGTTACTTGCTATAAATTTCTTTGTTTAATCACATATACACTTTAAATCATGTTTCAAACATCCATTATAAGAATAGCAAGTTTTCTGGCATCCATATCTACTGTGTCAAATCCTATTACATTTTCGCTGCGCTATTCTGACATTTCACTCCTTACCTATATACTCTTTATTAGTCTAGTTTTTAGACATTTATTATAATTATATTTCTTTTATTTCCTTGAAATATCATCAAATCAAAATTACGAAATATTTTATCTTTCAACCATTCATTTCACTATTATCATTCATGAACATGTGTTTATAAGTCATATTATCATTCACTAGTTATAGTTATGTACAACTCAAACGATTCCTAAAATGTATGATCTCTAAGCATAACACTTAAACTACATAAACATCACTATACCTATAAGAACTATATCTAACTATAAACCTACCTATATGTTCTTATAACGAACAAAATCTTTTATATCGACCATTACACCTATAGACACGGCCAAAAATAATAAATAACTCTATAAGCTCTTATGATGTTGGTAGTCTGAAATCTGTCAAAAATCATTTGAAAATGCTTTTAAGAAACCCTTTTTTACTATAAGCAAAATCAATTTTCAAAATTCATTATCATAAACCATACCGATCATCCAGCATAACTCACTGGACGAAATATAATGATCGTCCCATGCCCGAATCACGCGCATAGATTGGACAATGACCGTACAGTTCCCCTGTCGATACAGGTTGGTGTCAATACCAGTTCTGATGGCTATAGACCCTACGATCAACCTGGCGGAAACATATGATGAGTCATGAACACATAAATACATACACCGATCGTCGGGCGAAACAATAACAATAACCCATCATACTCAAATCGGAAACACACCAAGAAAACATAAAACAAACCGCTTAGACGGAAATATTTAAAAAAAAAAAAAAACAACAACAAACAACATCTTTCGTTAAGATTAAAAAGTAATCAAATCTATTAAATTGATAATTCCAAAAAATTTTTTTCTTTTGAAATCATTTCCCCCCAAACATAATATGGTGTCAGTCAAAAATAAATTTTTTTATGCATGATTTTCCAAAATAAAACTATCGTCCACTGTGTTGGTTTCTATTATTTGTCCCAAGGAAAGATTAAGCATATGAAATACAACAAAATGAATATATAATAAACTTGAAGCATGGCGGAATCATACTTACAAAGCTTTGTGATGAAGAAGATGAACAAAGATGGAAGCCCCAAGTTCCTTGAAGTTTCGGCCAAGGGATGAAATGGATGAAAGCTCCAAGCTTTGTATTCCAAGCTCCAAGGTGGTTTTTCCCTATCACCTCCTTTGATTCCAAGATGTGCTAGCAAAAGAGAAAATGAAGAAAAATTCTTCCTTTGCCCTTATGACTCACGGCAATAGAGAGAGAAGAGGGAGAGGTTTTTTCTTTTTGTATTTTCTTTCTAAAAGATAATAATAATGAAAAGTAATAATACCAAATTTGGTATATCTCTTTCCAAAAATCAAAAACAAATTTCCCTCCAAAAGTCTTAATTGCCTCACCAACTTCTTCATGAATAGTGACATCTAGTCACTTTAATAAAGTGACTTGTGACATCCATCAACTAGTCATGTCAAGTGATGTGACTTCGCGATGTGACTTGCGGGTCCCACTCGTTTCAAAATACGAATGTGTCCGCAAACACTTTCGGGCTCGGTTTCGCTAATTCCGAATTAACGAATTTCCGTCGCGACGTAAATTAAATAATTATGCCTAGCAAAATCACTATTCACGTCGCTAACGAATTAATTCTAAATTGATTCGTTTGCCCGAATTAAAATCCGATTTTAATTCCGCGTCGAAATCTAATTTCGTTTAATATATCGAATATATTATTTTACCGATTAATTCCAAATTAATCGTTCTCTCTCAAAATAAGGCATTTTATCCAAGATAAAGTTTCTCCGTAATTAATCCAAGATTAATAAAGTTCGAATCAAATATCATAGGTGAATCTTCAGGAAGCGACCCGAGAGATCTCCGGATATGTGGGCAGTAAATACGGTCGTCGGAATCCGAACACGTACGTACCTAGTACTACGTTTTTACCGATTTACAAGACAAGGTTGGCTTCTAGCAAAGCGCGATGCCTACCCAATTCTCCAGAAATATTCTTATAGGAATATTAGATCTATATCAAGCGTAGTATACCGTAGTATTGCGTACATCGATCCAGTATCGGACGATCACATGTTAGGCCTGGGGCTGGAGATGTGTCTGCCCCGTACGAAACATATATCGGACATCAAGCAACTAGTCTCTTTAAATCGGACAATCCTGACCTAGTCATATTGCCCCGACGGTTGCAACCTTTTATAGAGTACTAGTTCTGTATCCTGCGCGATCATCAACTCCATATGTCTGAAGTGACACTTCCATCTTGACATCACACCCAGTACACTACGATTCCTGATAAACCGAAGTGGTGAACACAGAACTGGTTAAAGCCCCCAACCACCAAAACCAAAGTTTACCGATTGTCGCAAGTACTAGCGATGCAAGTCTCAGGTTAAGACCATACACCTACTACCCTGATGCGGCCTCCCATAGACACGCAGACATACTACCAATGGGATTCCGCGGGGTCTATCCAGAGCGAAGCTGTTTTCCGTACCATCGGTAAAACACAACCTCCTATCGCACTTGCATAAGTATCCAATACTTAAATATATGAGAACTATGCTGTTGTGCCCTCACAACGTGCACAAGTGCAATACTAGTCTATTCCGCATTATCGATGTCCGATCTCGATAATACTCCGACTAGGATATTTAATGATTAAACCTTTATGTATTGATACTGTCTCATATCATCTCAATACGGAACTAATCATATGGACTTTCGCCATTTATATATCAAAGTAAATAAATTACAAAACGGCAAAAGGCAATTTCATTATCACATAGTTAATTTTGTACAATAATACAATATCATTTACAAAACAGTGACGCTATGGGTCATAATGTCTAACAATCTCCCACTTGGCCTATAGCCAGTCACTCAAGCATCTAATACCTGAACTATGTATGTGTCGCTCAAACACATGCGTATAAACAGCCTTCGTCAGCGGATCTGCAATGTTGTTATCTGATGCGACCTTCTCGACCTTTACATCGCCACGATGTATAATCTCCCGAATCAGATGGTAACGCCGAAGAACATGCTTGGATCGTTGATGAGACCTTGGTTCCTTAGCTTGTGCTATAGCCCCGTTATTGTCACAATACAATGGAACGGGCTCAGCAGCTAATGGAACTACTACTCCTAATCCGATTAGGAATTTTCGGATCCAAACTGCCTCCTTTGCTGCTTCCGACGCAGCGATGTACTCCGCTTCTGTTGTTGAATCGGCAACAGTATCTTGCTTGGAAGATTTCCAGCTCACTGCTCCGTTATTCAAACAAAAAATGTACCCAGATTGCGACTTGAAGTCGTCCTTGTCGGTTTGGAAACTTGCATCAGCATACCCAGATACCGCAAGTTCTCCTTCTCCGTAAATTAAGAAAGCATCCTTAGTTCGTCTAAGATACTTAAGGATATTCTTAACTGCCATCCAGTGACCTTCACCTGGATCGGCCTGATAGCGACTGCACATGCTCAAAGCATATGACACATCAGGTCGTGTACATATCATGGCATACATGATCGATCCGACTGCCGAGGCGAACGGTATCCGACTCATGTTATCTCTCTCTTCTTGAGTCTTAGGACACATGTCCTTAGACAGAGAGATACCACGTAACATTGGCATCAATCCCTTCTTGGATTGATCCATGCTGAATCGCTTCAACACTTTGTCAATATATGTACTCTGGGAGAGTCCAAGCAGCTTTCTAGATCTATCCCGGTAGATCTTTATTCCCAGAATAAAGGCTGCTTCTCCCAGATCTTTCATGGAGAATTTTAATGAAAGCCAAGCTTTCACCGACGTTAGCATGGGAATGTCATTGCCTATAAGCAATACATCGTCGACATAAAGGACAATAAAAGTCAGTGCTCTCCCACTAGTCTTCTTGTATACACAATGGTCATCTTCGTTTTGCACGAAATCATATTCTTTTATGATCTCATCAAAACGCTGATTCCATGACCGTGATGCTTGCTTCAATCCATAAATGGATCGATTTAACTTACAAACCTTGTTTGCAAGTCTAGGTACGATAAAACCGTCAGGCTGTTGCATATAAACATCCTCCAAAAGGTTTCCGTTAAGGAAAGCGGTTTTAACGTCCATCTGCCATATCTCGTAATCGAAATATGCAGCTATTGCAAGCATTATCCGAATGGATTTAATCATGGCAACGGGTGAGAAAGTTTCGTCATAATCAACACCATATTGTTGACGATACCCCTTTGCTACAAGCCTAGCTTTGTATGTTTGCACGTTGCCATCCATGTCGGTCTTCTTCTTGAAGATCCATCTGCATCCAATAGGCTTTACGCCTTCTGGTGCATCAACCAGTGTCCAAACTTGGTTGGCATACATGGAATCCATCTCGACTCATCTTCATGGCTTTTTGCCATAAAGCGGAATCAATATCCTGTATTGCTTCCTCATACGTAGTCGGTTCATTATCCTCAATAAGATTAATATCTACATGAGGCGAGATCAGGTACCCATACCTCTCAGGTATTGTCCTGACTCTCTCCGACCTACGCGGTCCTTGTGTATATGAAGATTGTGGTACAGACTCATCCCGGATGGTCTGTGCATGTTCCGTCGTTGATTCATTGCCAGGAACAGTATCACTACGATTTTCATCGAGCTCCACTTTCCTCCCACTTACCACTGCATCTAGAAATTCCTTCTCAAGGAAAAATGCATGCAGAGCAACAAATACTTTGTTCTCTTGTGGGTGATAGAAGTAATATCCTTTGGTTTCCCTAGGATATCCCACGAAAGGCATTTATCTGATTTGGGTTCTAGTTTGGTTCCTTCCAAACGTTTAACATATGCCCAGCATCCCCAAATCTTCAGGAAAGAGAAACCCGGTTTCCTTCCTGTCCATATCTCGTATGGAGTCTGTTCAACAGACTTTGACGGAACCTTATTCAAAATAAGTACTGCACTGTCTAATGCGTATCCCCAGAAGGATATTGGTAGCTCAGTGCGACTCATCATCGACCTTACCATGTCTAACAAGGTACGGTTTCTCCGTTCAGACACACCGTTTAATTGCAGTGTTCCGGGAGGAGTCCACTGTGAAAGAATACCATATTCTTTCAAGTAATCTTGAAACTCATAACTTAAGTATTCGCCACCACGGTCTGACCGCAATGCCTTAATACTCTTGCCTGTTTGTTTTCTTTTCTACTTCGTGTCGAAACTCTTTGAATTTCTCAAAAGTTTCCGACTTGTGTCTCATTAGATACACATAACCATAACGAGATGCATCATCCGTAAAGGTTACGAAGTAAAGATATCCACCTCTAGCCTGGCTAGACATGGGCCCACAAACGTCACTATGAACGAGGGCTAACAGTTCTGTGGCACGTTCACCTTTACCGCTAAAAGGTGATTTAGGCATTTTGCCTAAAAGACAAGATTCGCAGACTTCATATGAATTAAGATCAAATTCGTCCAAGTACCCACTCTTCGAAAGTGTGGATATGCGAGTCTTGTTGATGTGTCCTAGACGACAATGCCACATGTAAGCTTCATCTTTTAGATTACTCTTTTTGCCTTTTGTTTGTCATTTTATGTTTAGGAGATTCATTTATATTCAAAATATAAAGACCATTATTTGCAACAGCAGTGCAAATTTCTGCATCATTTTTATATAAATAACACCCAGTGTTTCTAAATACAAAAGTGTACCCATGCTGGGTTAACAAAGATACAGATATGATTTCCTAGTTAAACTAGGTATATAATAACAGTTCAAAAGTTTAAGTACATGCCCCGAGGGCAGTTCCAAAACAAAAGTTCCTACAGCCAAAACAGCAACTGGAGTTCCGTTTCCGACTCGTAGGTCAACCTCCCCTGAAGCCAGCATCCTGCTATTCTGCAGATCCTGCAAATCAGTACAAATATGAGCAGCACAACCAGAATCAAAAATCCAATTTTTAAGACTAGAAGTAGTCATATTTATTTCAATAACAAACGTACCAGAGGCTAGAGCCTTGCCTGCCTTGATATCCTCCCTCTGTCCTTTGCCTACTCGGCAGTCACGTTTCCAGTGACCCTTTTTGCCGCATTTGAGGCAGACATCTTGAGACCTGTCCCTTGGCTTCCCAGAAGCCTTTGTCAACTTGCCTTTACCCTTGTTCTTATGTTTCTTCTTCTCTCACCCCTCCAGTTGCCTTAAGCCCAGCCTTTGGCCCCTGAGAGGTCGATGCATAGTGCGCCTCGCGCTTGCCCCCTTTTAGGAGTTCCTTTTCAGACTCCTTCAACATGGATAACAGCTCTCCAAGAGTGTCATCCGTGTCCATCAACTTGTAGTTGATTATGATTTGTTTCCAAGTATCAGGAAGTGACTGTAAGAGCATGTCTACAGTCAGCTCAGCCTCCAAGACTATTCCCAACTTGCCCAACTCATCAATATCGGTGATCATTTGAGTCCCGTGGCCTCAACTGATGCGCCATCAGTCATTCGGGTGCGGAAGAGTTTCTTCACCAACTCATACCTCTCCATCCGCTTATTGGTGCGGTGGAGATCATACAATCTAGCCATCATGTTATAAGGATCCAAGTCCTATTTTGGCGACGAAAGTGTTGAGTCATTGAAGCCAACATAACAGACTGAGCTGTGTCACAATCCTCGCTGTGAGTTTTCCATAACTCCAGCTCAAGTGGCTCAGTGGGTCTAGGCGGGAGAGGTGTCTGTATAGTATACAGTAGCCTCTCAGCCCCAAGTACTATCTTGAGGTTCATTTCCCAGTCAGCGAAGTTTGTGCCTTTAAAGACATTATCACCCATGATGATGTCACGCACATTTCCCTTGCTAGCCATCTCAACTACGACAGTCTAACTATCTAGTTGACGATAGAATGGGTACAGTCAAACTGTTACAAGAAAAAATAACAATGTATTAGTCCAACTAATTAAAAATAGACGAAATAATTTTGAAAGACGCGTAAGGCAAAGTATCTGAACGAAATTGCAAATTCACATACTAGCCTCCCACTATTTTCATCGAGTCTCTAACCCTCTGTTGAGAACTCGGGAAATCCTATTTCCTAGTGGGCTAGGATCCCGTTAAATAACACACAACCTTGACTTTGGCCAACAAGCTGTATGCTACTTAACTAGGTAGATCTCACAGATCAATTGGATCCAATCCAATTCCTAGATCCGGTTAGGTGGACATCCAAGTCCTAAACATATTGCTTATGCCAATGTATCCAATACATTTTCTAACCATATCCTCCGAATCATCTAGGCCTTGGCTTTGGCACAACAAACCTAATGATTCCAGTTAAGCGGGACCCATTGACAAGGATAGTTTCGTAATCAATGTCGTTGGACAAGAAGTGATCTTGACTTTGGCCAACAAATCACAACTTGGACAAGACACCGATGTGGAACAAAACTCTCATGATTCAAGTACATCCTAATTGACAAGGTCTTGACTTTGGCCAACAAACCAATGCCAATGGATCTTGAACAAGAATCATTCAATGGAAGGATAATCGCTTAATATAGATTGAGGGATTTTTGCGTAATTGGCAACCAATTTATTATCTTTGTTAGGTCTCATCAACATACACCCTTAAGCATGCTTCTAAAACATCATAAAGCGCGTAAAGTAAATTAATAGTGATATGCGGATGGATATATAACACCTTGTTCCTAGAACAAATCACTCCTCTTTCCTCTCCCCCTCTCCCCGCTAGCACTATTCTACTTCTACCCAATTACATAATACAATAAGAGAAACCTCATTTACATTGAGGGGAATTAGGTGAGAAGAGAATACAAAGAGATAAAAGAGATAAGGCTGGACACGCAGGTCCAATTTATAAATTCTAATTTACAATAATTTCTAAAATTACCCTTTCCCTTCTAATATCCATCCGATATACACTATTCATACATCACATACATAGATATTCAATCAAGACATGCTATACAACCAATCTAATCCAATTAATTAGTCTTTGTTAAAGTGATCATCCAATGTTCAAACAACGGTTTTTGATTTTGCGCGAGTCCAACTCGTTTGAGAATAAGTACATAAGGTACGAATTCGCGAATTATATCGAACTACTTATTAAATCTAATTCAATTCGTATTCAATACTAATTCAATTATTTTATTCAAATTAAATGTTTACACTTTTATGTGCTTTAAAGACTTTGATTCTAAATCTAATCTAATTGGGTCTCAAAGCCCAACTAACATCCAATGTTTGTTTAATTAAAGTCCGATGGGCTTTCAATTGATTTATTAAGGCTTGGGCTTTTGGTCAATGTGGGTCAAACCCAATTACCAAACCCAAATAAGGAATCACCCTTAAATGCCACAAAATCAATTTCAAGCCCATAAGGCCCAATTAAACTTTAAAGCCCATTATACTATTTTGGACTTAATGGAGTGATTTAGGCCCAAATTGGATCCAATCCTTTTGGCCCAAATCTACTTGGCCCAACCAAGCCCATTATGCCCAAATATAATAATACAAGCCCAATTTTACAATTAAGCCCATTAATTAAATTTTAATATTCCAAATTTTAAAATCCAATTAATTAAAGTGTAAATCCATGATTAATACATTAAACCAAAATTTTCCAAAACACCAATTTAATTCATTAATCATCACTTGTTCAAAACACATGTCCAACATTTATTTGAACAAAAATCAAATCCTTTACATGTCCATAAGTATTCGGCCAAGTGAGAGTTTTTTGTCGATTTGTTTTTCAATCCGATTGAATCACTAATCTACGTCCCGTATACGTTTTAAGTCATCCAATGATCTTGTACACAAAAAATTCCAACACATCCCATGCATATACACATTCGGCCAAGGCTAAGTTTTTGGGGAAAAATCATCCAATGCATTTTTCTCAAAATTGATTCCATATAACATCATTTTATATACATGTAAGCATACTCATTCATCAAATTTCACAAGAACATGCTTCAATCAATTTTACCCAAATTTTAACCTAATGTATTTCATGCTTAAACATAGCTCTATGATACCATTGTTGGTTTCTATTATTTGTCCCAAGGAAAGATTAAGCATATGAAATACAACAAAATGAATATATAATAAACTTGAAGCATGGCGGAATCATACTTACAAAGCTTGTGTGATGAAGAAGATGAACAAAGATGGAAGCCCCAAGTTCCTTGAAGTTTCGGCCAAGAGGATGAAATGGATGAAAGCTCCAAGCTTTGTGAATTCCAAGCTCCAAGCTTTGTGAATTCCAAGCTCCAAGGTGGTTTCCCTATCACCTCCTTTGATTCCAAGATGTGCTAGCAAAAGAGAAAATGAAGAAAAATTCTTCCTTTGCCCTTATGCAACTCACGGCAATAGAGAGAGAAAAGGGTTTTCTTTCTTTGTATTTTCTTTCTAAAAGATAATAATAATGAAAAGTAATACCAAAAATTTTGGTATATCTCTCTCCAAAAAGTCAAAAACAAATCTCCCTCCAAAAGTCATTAATTGCCTCACCAACTTCTTCATGAATAGTGACATCTAGTCACTTTAATAAAGTGACTTGTGACATCCATCAACTAGTCATGTCAATGATGTGACTTCGCGATGTGACTTGCGGGTCCCACTCGTTTCAAAATACGAATGTGTCCGCAAACACTTTCGGGCTCGGTTTCGCTAATTCCGAATTAACGAATTTCCGTCGCGACGTAAATTAATAATTATGCCTAGCGAAATCACTATTCACGTCGCTAACGAATTAATTCTAAATTGATTCGTTTGCCCGAATTAAAATCCGATTTTAATTCCGCATCGAAATCTAATTTCGTTTAATATATCGAATATATTATTTTACCGATTAATTCCAAATTAATCGTTCTCTCTTAAAATAAGGCATTTTATCCAAGATAAAGTTTCTCCGTAATTAATCCAAGATTAATAAAGTTCGAATCAAATATCATAGGTGAATCTTCAGGAAGCGACCCGAGAGATCTCCGGATATGTTGGCAGTAAATACGATCGTCGGATGATCCGAACACGTACGTACCTAGTACTACGTTTTTACCGATTTACAAAACAAGGTTGGCTTCTAGCAAAGCGCGATGCCTACCCAATTCTCCAGAAATATTCTTATAGGAATATTATATCTATATCAAGCGTAGTATACCGTAGTATTACGTACATCGATCCAGTATCGGACGGTCACATGTTAGGCCTGGGGCTGGAGATGTGTCTGCCCCGTACGAAACATATATCGGACATCAAGCAACTAGTCTCTTTAAATCGGACAATCCTGACCTAGTCATATTGCCCCGACGGTTGCAACCTTTTATAGAGTACTAGTTTTGTATCCTGCGCGATCATCAACTCCATATGTCTGAAGTGACACTTCCATCTTGACATCACACCCAGTACACTACGATTCCTGATAAACCCAGAAATGGTGAACACAGAACTTGTTAAAGCCCCCAACCACCAAAACCAAAGTTTACCGATTGTCGCAAGTACTAGCGATGCAAGTCTCAGGTTAAGACCATATACACCTACCCTGATGCGGCCTCCCATAGACACGCAGACATACTACCAATGGGATTCCGCGGGGTCTATCCAGAGCGAAGCTGTTTTCCGTACCATCGGTAAAACACAACCTCCTATCGCACTTGCATAAGTATCCAATACTTAAATATATGAGAACTATGCTGTTGTGCCCTCACAACGTGCACAAGTGCAATACTAGTCTATTCCATATTATCGATGTCCGATCTCGATAATACTCCGACTAGGGATATTTAATGATTAAACCTTTATGTATTGATACTGTCTCATATCATCTCAATACGGAACTAATCATATGGACTTTCGCCATTTATATATCAAAGTAAATAAATTACAAAACGGCAAAAGGCAATTTCATTATCACATAGTTAATTTTGTACAATAATACAATATCATTTACAAAACAGTGACGCTATGGGTCATAATGTCTAACACACTGCTCGGTCTCGCGGAAAGTCGCGCAACAAGACTAAGTGTACGGACCATGTCGACAAGGTAGTGGGCCACCATTTTCCGATGGTCTGGACCCATAACGAGCACCCCGGCGGCCAACCCGGGACAAAACTTAACCGATCACCACGGAGGGTCAAAAATATAAATCATCAATCACCATGGCGGAAACAATTTTCTTTATCCATTGTAAACAAAATCATAACTTTAAAAACCAGAGATCAAATACGAAGTTGTAATAACATATTTCAAAATATTTTACGATTTAGACTATCAACATCATAGATTTTTTTATATCTCGAGATATATTGACTTGTACTACTTATTAATGTTCCTATAAAAACCATATATTCTATATATATTAAGCTTAACACTATAATGACATACATTAAAGTTTTGAATTCTAATTCTATATATTTAATCCATTTGGTCAAGTTTCTAAATTCCACTAACTTTAAGGTTAAACTAATTTAATTACATTCTCATATAGCATATCACTTTCAAACACGCATCATTAACACAATGTGTAGCTCATTTTAATATACACATCGTAGTCAATTCATCGTTAACACATCATCATTATCATCGAATAAAAGCAACAACAAACCTTCATTTACATGTTAAATTCGGCCCAGGCCACTTGTTCTTACTTTACCGAAACTAACTAGCGAGGTCAAAAAACAACTTATTCTATAAACAGCACAGTATCATGATAGCTCTTCCAATCATTAGCTCTCCCTTTACAGTGCACTGGCGTATTTGTTGAAGTCATAAACATTGAGATATGAAAAATTAAAGAAATGAAATTGGAAAAAAAAGATTTCTAAACATTGATGATATAAGTATTCCTTCAGAATATCTCTATATCCAAAACAGAAAAAATATTTCCAGTATATTATTAACGGAAGAGGCAGGCAGGTGATCCATAAAGCATCAGAAACCTACGGAGAGTTATGAAACATTTGGGGCATGTTTTACCTGGGATTTTAGTTTGCAACAGAATTAGAAATATCCCACATATTTCATTCCTCTTACATTACACTATTGGCGCTTTGCTTTATGATTTTTACATGTAACATTTATTTTCATTAGAATCTAGGAGGGAAAATGAACTAAAAATTGATTAACTCTCAGAATATTATGAACAAAGTTATTGATATGAACATATGACAAAAATCAAAAATCTCAGCATCACTACTGTTTTGCTTCTATAACAGAACACCCATAACAACACCCAAGAAGAAGTGATCCAAAGTACTATAAATCAAATATCAACTTTTCAATTGAGTGCTAACAAGTTGTGTAATTTGTTTGTTCTCAAAGACTAATTCAATCTCATAACAAGAAAAAATATCTAAATTGTCCAATGGCTAGAAGTAAGCCAATTTTGATAATCAAATTAAATCCCAAAAAGAATCCAATACCACAAATCAATGAAATCATTACATAGTTTACTTACTCATTTTTCTGCCTCTGCTTATCGAATTTTACCTCATAGACTAGCCGGGGACTCGCCGGCGACCAGTGACACGGCCAGACAACCCCTCTCTCTTCCGCACTGCCTCTGCTCAGCTCTCTCTCTCTCTGATTTTCTTTGTTCTGTTTCATCCCCCTTCATCTCTGCCTCTGCTTTACGGCTTCTGCTTTGCTCTTCTTCTTCCTAATTCCTTTTCCACTCGGTCCCTCTCTCCTCTCTGCCCTCTCTCGATCTGCCTTCTATTTTTCTTTTCTGCCGTGCCCCCTTCAGTGTTTGAATCGTGTGTATGTGTGGAGTATACGTGGGTGTAGTAAAAAAATATCTTTGTGTATGTTAATATATAAATGTATATTAAAATTATGTGTAAATGCCTTGTACACGTGTATGGTGTGAATAATATATATAGGTATATTACACGTGTATAAGCATAAAGAAAATATCTAGATTCATTTGTTCTCTTTGATAAATTCCAAATTAATCCCTTGAATTTGCTTTAATAATTCTTTAAAAGGTCCTCATTTATACTAAAAATAAACCTCGCGTTCAGACGCAACCCCACGCGCAAAATAAAATTTACGTAAACATGCTAAAATAACTCGGGTCATTACACGTGACTGCCATCAAAGTGTGGAGGATATCTCATATATCCATAGTAGTATCTCAAGTCAAAGAATCACTATGCTACTCAACCCGAGAAAATTCTTATTAACGTTGGTGTACCATCCATTAAGAATCTTTGGTGAGTCGTTCCTTGTTTATCTGAAATAAACACCTACATGTCTATACGAGTCTTCAAGTCTCATGGTTCATTAAGAAACCATTGGAATCCAAGATTCCAATATACGACACATACCGGTCTCTACAGATTTACTACTTGTTGGCCAAGTGTTTAAGAAATGATACTATTATGATATAACATAATGTCAGTTGTGACGGTTTTGTAACTGTATCATAACTAATTATTCTATGGTCAATTACATCTTTACCATATATAAAGAGATGTTATATTATAAAAACTGTTTATTTTATTCATAATAATATATTTACAAAAATATTTATAGGGAAAAACATAAGAAATTGGCGCTCCGAGCACCAACCCTAACAAGTCATAGTTCCAAGTTTTCATCTCGAGTTCAAACCTCCGATTTTGTGTTTCATGTCCAACATCCACAAAATTTGACCCAATCACAACCATATTGTGTTTCTATGCTTCTAAAGCATCTTTACATAATTCATTAACCTAAATTCGAATTCAAGAGATATTATTATGCATCAAATACATAATACATCACCAAATGCTTCACTAATGATATCTAATCACTGATTAAAAAAAAAAACATAACTTATTATAGAAGATAAAACTTACCTAATAAGCTTGGATGAAAAATCTAATATTATTCTCTTTGTTAAAAAATTTAAAGATCTTCCAAAACTTCACTCATAAATCTTTAGGTTAACTTCTGACTTAATAAAAAATAATCAAGCTTGTCTTTTATAATCAAGCTTTTACAAGTTTTAATCAAATTTCAGGTGGGCTTAGTCCAATTTGTCTAAATATACATATTAGGATTAATCAAATTAATTAAGTTTGATAATTATTACATATTTTATAATTATCAAAATATTTACCAATTATATAGATATTTATGAAATTACAACAATGCCCTTATGTGATTACAAAATTTGATTAATCTAATTAATCCAAATTGGTCTAGTAAATAATTATTGTTATCTAATAACACTTAATTATTTCTTTTGATAATTATAATATCAAATATTATTTACTATCAAACATAATTGGCTATCCGAGTGCTCAATGCGTACACTTCATATTGTGGGACTCTATAAGTTCAGACATGTTCGTCATAAAGACCTAGTTTATATGTAAGTAATTCGGCCACCTCCGAAAGTACGAATAACCCGAATGACCTTTTCAAACTATATAAGTCAAGATCATCATGTATGTTAAACAATCATTCTGTCATAGGCTATCTGAGTTGTGCTTACGAAACATAGATTATTCCGTCAAGTTTCCAAGGTCCACATATCATATTGCCGACATGTCCACGATTCTTGATAACTAATCATAACACTATTTCTGATGTATATGTGATCAACATTAAGTGATCGACTTTGACCAAAGTCTTAAGAATCATTACTCATAAACATGGATACCCAAACCTTTACGGTACATATACAGGCCGACGGATCTTATCTTGATACCCACCGATTAACGAGTGCATCGTTCCACACCCAACGGATATCTAGCTGTCTTGTCATGAAAGGTCTCTGCCATATATGGCATCAAAGTGTGGAGGATCACACACAAAATCAATGATATCCTATAGTCAAATGATCGCATATACTACTCGACTCGAGGAGATTATTTACTATCAAAAATAATTGGCTATCCGAGTGCTCAACGAATACACTTCATATTGTGGGACTCTATAAGTTCAGGCATGTTCGTCATATAGACCTAGTATATATGTACGTGATTCGGCCACCTCCGAAAGTACAAATAACCCGAATGACCTTTTCAAACTATATAAGTCAAGATCATCATGTATGTTAAACAATCATTCTGTCATAGGCTATCTGAGTTGTGCTTAAGAAACATAGATTATTCCGTCAAGTTTCCAAGGTGCACATATCATATTGCCGACATGTCCACGATTCTTGATAACTAATCATAACACTATTTCTGATGTATATGTGATCAACATTAAGTGATCGACTTTGACCAAAGTCTTAAGAATCATTACTCATAAACATGGATACCTAAACCTTTACGGTACATATACAGGCCGACGGATCATATCTTGATACACTCCGATTAACGAGTGCATCGTTCCACACCCAACGGATATCTAGCTGTCTTGTCATGAAAGGTCTCTGCCATATATGGCATCAAAGTGTGGAGGATCACACACAAAATCAATGATATCCTATAGTCAAATGATCACATATACTACTCGACTCGAGGAGATTCCTATTGACAGTGATGTATTCTACCAACTATTAGGAATCATATGTGAGTCATTCAATATTCGCTCCAACAAATACTCATATGTCTATACGAGTTTCACTTGCTCATAGTCCATTGGGTTGGAAGATTGGAACTTCAATTCCAATATACGACAAGTGCTAGTCTTTTAAGTTATAGAAATCTGATGTATTCCAAAACCAACGACTGAGAATATATTATTTAAGAATAGTTTATAATAATAACAATATCCCAATGTCGGACCACACCTAATATCTAGTATTACAATGACTATTCCTAATATCTAGTATTACAAATGACTATTCTAAGAGATAATGAAAAAATTATAATTACCATTAACGAATTAAAATGAAAATATAGTTATTTTATTAATAAATAATCAAATATAATGTACAATATATTATTCGGATTTGTGTTTCAAGTACCAACTCCAACAAAACCTTCATATTTTTCTATCTTTAATGATGATTTTTAAAAATTAAGCATCAATAATTTTACTAAATCATAACCGTTATTATATATAATTGTCATTATTTGTATAAAGTAACTTGCCAGTTTTTTTACTGTACCCACCATAATTGCTATCATGATAATATGACGGTTATTTTTGAAGTAACCGTCATCTTGTTTACTTTAAAAAAAAAATTAAAAATGTTTTTTATATACTTTTTAATTAATGCAATTACTTAAAAAATATCAATATTACATAAGATACATCATCATCAGTCTAAACACAACCAGCTTAAAACAATTACAAAATTATATTAAGTTTCATTTACTACTTGCAACTTATATGGAAAAAATATACGAAACAAGTCAAATCACATAAGCCTTTTACAAGAAAGAAAAAATATTGTTACCGATCAGGAGCAGCATCACCAGCCTAGATCAAATGCGCATTTCCAATCATTATCAATTCAATGGCATTCATTCAGATAAAATAAAGTTTTTTACACTACTAGAAAAATATTGATTTATGGCTGTTTAAAACAGTCATAAAGGCCATTTTATGACTATTGACGGCTGATTTTGGTCTCAGGGTAATATGTGAATTTACTTCCAAGACAATCCTCCCTCAATAGTGAATTTGTTCGGTTATGGGGGAACCAAAAGCAAACTTAGCAAAAGATAGATAAATACGACAATCGACAAAAAGATTTAACGTGGTTCGGCGGATCAGATCCAACCTACGTCCACGGGCACAAAACAGATGATCTTTTATTACTGAGATATGCTTCCCTGATATCTCTTGTGTTACAAGTCTGATGATAAATAATTCTGATCTTGATTCTGATGTCTCTTACACATACTCTACCCTCCTTATTCATAATAGTGAAGAAATCAGATTCATTCTCTTACAAGAATTTCCTAGTTGAAACAATCTCTTTCTCCCAAAAGGTTTCCTAATTTGAAACTATCTTCACTTCCTTTATCCTATTAGGACAATTACTCATCGGTTTTCCCCATGAATGTAGGATAACTTGTCATCTTATCCTTAAGAATAGGATGCCTTATCTTCCTGAGCCCGTCTCGACATATGCTCGGTCTTTATGAGGTCGGTCATAATGGTTATTTGAACTGAGAATGCTGCTGCCGATATGATAATTGCCCAGTCATCTGAACTCAAGTGCTCGGTTACTGACCATAAAGTGCTCGGCCCTTCACTTTTTGGCACCTAGTGGTCTGGTCGGCATTAATGATCTTTAAGAAGGAAATTACTTTTTTACCCATGTCGTACTGTTTAGATATTATAGTGCTTAAAAAAACACCATCAACAATGACTATTTTCAAAGAGCCATAAATTCATGTCATAAAATTTTATGACTGTTATTTTTTCCATCATCTAATATGACTTTTTATATCATGATATTATATTGTTGTCAAGCATTAAATAATGTCATATATCAATCATAATTTATTTACATTTAACAATCATTAAAAGATGACATTTATATGTCAATAAATAATGATAGTTCGCTATCATAAAAGTATCAACAAATAAATATTACTTTTTTAAATTATTTTAAATTTTAAATTTTTTCATGATTTAAATTCATTAAATTAACACACACACATATATATATGCCTAAATTCCAAAATAAAATCATTGTTATCATTTTAAATAAAAATAAAACACTAATAATATCAAATATAAAAAAATCAATCTATTCAATTCGGACAAAGTTGATCTAACAATACTCTTTAATTATTCAACACATTAATTTATTCGCTAATCTATATAAGGAAATGGACAAAATTGATCCAATAATACCCTTAATAATCCAACAAATTAACAAGGTGTTTCAATTTAACCTTATTCTCGATTCGTCTTTGGTACTCTAGTGTTTCTTAAAGCTTTCTTTCTTCTGCTTCAAGCTAAATTTTACGTCTAAATTCTTCTTGTTGTGGTTTTAAGTCATCCTCATTGGCAAAATGATGACATTCACCAAGTGAATAATCTCATAATGAACTATGTGTCGCTCATTACCACCAACAGCCTGAAAAAAAAAAATAATATTTAAATCATCATGATATTATATATCTAGCACGCAAGCGCACGTA
>SKCR01002372.1:0-27676 GCA_019454045.1 Zanthoxylum bungeanum | reverse complement strand
GGATTCCAAATCCAATCTTAATGGGTCTCAAAGACCCAATAACATCCAATGTCATTTTAATTAAAGTCCAATGGGCTTTTAATTAATTCTTAAGGCATGGGCTTTGGCCATAATGGGTCAAATGATATATTTGGACTTTATGGAATTGATTTTGGGCCCAATTGGATCCAATCCAAAAGTCCAAAACCAAACTTAGTCAAACCAAGCCCATTAAGCCCAAATACACACTTTTAGCCCAATTCATAATTAAAGGCTTATTAACATAATTATAATATTCCAAATATCACAATTATTTTTAATTAAAGTGTATTAGCCATGATTAATTAATTAAACTCAATATTTCCAAAATACCAATTAACTTAATTAATCATGCTTAATCCATCAATTCATGCTCAACACAAATTGAAGCCAAAACACATCATTTCATGCTCAACACAAATTGAATCCTAAATTCATCATTTCATGCTCAACATGCTCTTTGATTTTAACAAAAATTTTATTGACTTTGATTCCAATCCAATCAAACCAACAATCAACATTTAAACATGCATTTAAACACATCATTTCATGTTACAAAAATCAAAAAAACTGCAGTCCACTGCACATGGAATTTCGTCCATGTGAAGAATTTTTTTAATTTTTGATTCATTTGATTTGTTTCAAATCTAATCATGCATAACTCTAAGTTATCATATTCTAAGCATGCTCAAAGCATCAATTTAAAAGAATCATGTTCAAAACATAAAAGCCCCAAATTTTAGTCTCATGAACCCTAAAATTTTCATGCTTAAAATTGGCTCTTGATACCATGTTAGTGTTCCTAGAACATGCCAAGGATCTAATAAGCATGAAAACATGTTCATAAATTCATTATAAGTTGCGGAATTACTTACATTGAATGGATTTGAGCTTTTAAAATTTTGAGAAGAATATCTCCAAGATCCTTCCTTTGTTGATTCCAAGCTTTGAGTTGGTTTCCAAGATCCTTCCTTTGATGATTCCAAGCTTTGAGTTGTTTGAATGAAGATCTTCAAGATCCTTCCTTTGATGATTCCAAGCTTTGAGTTGATTTCCCTATCACCTTAGTTGATTCCATGAAGTGCTAGCTTTGTTGATTTTGCAACAAAATCAAAGAGAGAGAGAAGGACATTCACGCCTATTGAGAGGATTTTAGAGTTTCCATTTTGTTCCAAGTGTGTTTTGTGTGATGCATACATAAATGAGAGAGAGAAAGTTTTGTGGTAAAAGCCAATTAACCATTTTCACCTAAACAATGTGGTTGGGTAAATGGTTTTGCCAAAACCATTCCAAGGTGGTTGGAAAGTGGATGGTATGGCATAAATGCCAACCACTCTCCCAACTACCACATTTAAAGTGGGCCCCACATTGAATTCAAAATTCAAATGTCTCTACGAACATTTGACGCGGCTCGGATCCGTTTAATCCGATTAAACGAATTTCTCGTCGCTAAATAATTAAATCTAATTTAATAAAATAACGATGCCTCGCAATATATTACGAACGTCGTTTACGAATTAATTCTAAATTAATTCGTTCATTCGTATTAAAGTCCGACTTTAATTTCTTAACGAAATCCAATTCATATTAATATATCCGATATATTAATTTTAGCCCATACGAATAAATTAAATAGAAAAATCAAATTTAACTATTAAATTTATTCTACCGATTAATTCCAAATTAATCGCGTTCTCTCTCTTCCGAACACATTAATCCCAGATTAAATAATACCTCATTAATCCTAGATTAATTTTCTCTCTCTTAATCAATCCCATATTAATTCTAATTCGAATCAACTGTCATCGGTGAATCTTTGGGAAGCGACCCAAGAGATCCCTGGATATGTTGGCAGTAAATACGGTCATCAGATTATCCGAATACGTGCGTACCTCGTACCACGTGCTTACCGATTTACAAGACATGGTTGGCTTCTAGCAAATCACCGTGCCTACCTAATTCTCCAGAAATATTCTTACTGGAATATATAATCTATGTCAGGCGTAGTATACGTAGTATTGCGTATTGTGATCCAATATCGAATATCACGTGCTAGTCCTGAGGCTGGAACTGTATCTGCCCCGTACGAAGCACATGTCGGATGTCTGGTAACTAGTCTCTATTATCGGATATAAATGATATAGTCATAATATCCCGATGACTGTAGTACTTAAGAGCAATATTACCGTATCCTACGTGACATCATCTCCACTATGACTGGAGTGATACTTCCGTCTTGACATCACACCCAATACACTACGATTCTCAATATACCCAGCAGAGGCGTAGACAGAACCGGTTAAAGCCCTGGACGACCAAAACTAAAGCATACCGATTGTCGCAAGTATTAGCGGTGCAAAGTCTCAAGTTAAGACCAAATACACCTACCCTAATATCGGACTTCCATAGACACATGGTCATACTACCAATGGAATTCTGAGGGGTCTATCCAGAGCGAAGCTGTTCCGTACCATCGGTAAACACAACCTCCTATCACACTTGCATAAGTATCCAATACTTAAATATATGAGAACTATGTCGTTGTGCTCCCACAACGCACACAAGTGCAATATTAGTCTATTCCGCATTATCGATGTCAAGTCTCGATAATACTACAACTAGGGATATTTAATGATTAATCCTTCGAGGACTGATATTGTCTCATATCATCTCAATCCATGAACTAATCATAGGGACCTACTATCATTTATACATTTAGGTGATCTAATCACAAATGATAAGAGCACAATCTCCTTGTCACATAGTTAATTTGTACAACAACACCATGATCTGTACAAATAGTGACGCTATGGGTCATAACTGTCCAACATTATGAGTCTCGGGAGACTCGTATAGACACATAGGTGTTTATTTCGGATAAACATTGAACGACTCACTGAAGATTCTTAATAGATGGTACAACAACGTCAATAAGAATCTTCTCGGGTTGAGTGAGCATAGTGATCCTTTAACTTTAGATACCACTGTAGATATATGAGGTATCCTCCACACTTTGATGCCAGTCATGTTATCGATCTATTTAGATCAGATCTCCATTTATTCGTTGAGTGTGGACTGATCCTCAGGATATCTCGTGCGTATCAATATATGATCCGTCAGTTCTGTGTACATAGCATAGGTATCCATTATGGAATTAGCAATATGTTAAATCCATGGGCCCGTGGTACACTGTAGAAATCAGTTCTAAGTGTTATTTTAAGAGATTGCTAATGGAATCGTCAACGGGATTATACCTAAAGAGATTTGACGTTTATATCTATATCTCTAGGATAATTCAGATACTTGTGTCGGAAGGATTATACATATGTAATGACCTCGACCTGAATGATTCAAAGATTTTTTCCGTGTTCGTCATAATTTACGGGTGGGAAGATTATGGACACGAAATTGAATTTCGTGACGGATATGCCTGAACCTAGAGAGTCTCACTAATAAAATATACTCGTAGAGCACTAGGGAAACTTTTATAAATAATACTGATTATTTATAAGTCGTTTAACAGTTATACGATAATACATGCGTTTGAGATCTTTCGACCATTTTCTAAATGTCGAATTGTGATATTTGACATTTATTATTAATATATGTATTTTGATTATTTAATGTAAATATAATACATAATTTGAGATATTTGAATTTAATTATTTGATTATTCAAAATGTTGAATAATTAAATTAATTAAATAATTAATATCTTGTTTACATTAATAAATTAAGTTAAATGGAACTTTTTTATTGGATTAATTGGCCTATATTTTTTGGATAAATTGGCATGATTTTATTAGTTAATTTGTGATAAATATTAAAGTGTTTAATGATTTATAACCACAAATTTAATTAAATCTTTTTCCAATTATTTATTGAAATAAAAATGAAAACTTGGCCAATATTTTCCTATATTTTCGTGGCTTTTGAGAATAAATATATAAGCCATGTTTTCATTTTTTTTGTTTAATTACTCAAGAACCCTAAAATCAAAATACAAAGAGAGTTAGAGAGAAAAAGAAAGGAAAAGCTTGGAAAACTAAGGATTTTGTAAGTTTTTTCTTACTTTCTTCTTCATTAAAAATGTTTCTAAGATTTTAGGCTTCAACATGTGTAGCTTAGATTTTTCTCTACTCTTTTGTGTATGTATTTTGATGGTTGGACACTTGATTGAAAGATGAAAGCATGTATATGTATAAAGAATGCTTAAAATTGTTTATTAAGCTTTCTTTTTGCCATTTGATGGTTAGTTACCATTCTAGAGTTACTTAGCCGCTCATAAATGACCTAGAATTGTTCTTGAGTTGTTTCATGATGGTGAGACTTGTTTGGTGTTATGGGAATTGAATTAAAGTGTTGAATTTAATTAATTTGGTGTTAATTTTGTTAATTTGTGAAATTATAAAATTAGGGTTCTTAACTCTCATCAAATTTAGGGCTTTTCATATATGTGATGAGATTTTATGTATATTAAATTGAGAATTTTTGGATTTGATCTTGACATATTTGAACAAAAATGACCAAATTACAAATTCTTGAAAGTTTATGGACCATTCGAAAATATCTAGAAATTCTGTTTCTTTGAGTTGTAAATTTTATTTTCATGTATTAGACATATATAAATCATTTTGGGATTGATTTGGAATCAATAAGAATTCTATTTGATAATTTTGGACTAACATGACAAAAAAAAATACAAAATTTTGGGGCAAAACGATAATTACTGAAAAATCTGATTCTTGGGTAAAAATTTCAATTTTTAAGTATTGAGTAATTAAGATAAATTAGTTTATTTTAATTACCCAAGAAAAATTATTGAAATCGGAAAATTTTGATTTTCCGCATTCCGCTGCGTTTACCCCGAATTACCGCCCAAAACCCCAACAAGAGGTACTTGAGTCGGTAGAGTAGCCACCATAGGTCTTGACCATTGCTGTAAGTTTTTCTATATATATTGGATTGGGATGGTAGCCGAGATACCCGGAATGATTTTTACTCGCACAAATTTTCCGCTTTGTCACCAAAATTATTGTGTTGATTTTGTGTGATTGATTTATTTTCCGTAATTTATTTTATTTGTTTATATTGTGGTTGCTTGTTGAGAATCCATAAACACATTAATTAGGACTTGTCTTGATTAATTGTGATTATTTCCGCATAGGGTCAGAACCTATGGTAAACACGATCTTTTAATTAGTATCAGAGTCCGATCTCGATCCTTAACCCAGTTTCTATGGATCGTAGTCAACCTTTAAATTGTCTATCATTTTTTATGGCACAAAATATTTATATTGGAAGGTTCTCATGAGAGTATTCCCAACCTCGATCTAGAGGTGTTGTGGGTAAACCTCGCTCTCAACCGAGGTTTGTGCTTGTGTCCCATCATTGTGGTAAGGTAGGACACATTAGGCCTAAGTGGTACATGTTGCACAAACATAAGAAAAGGCATAAGATTGTGTCACTTGGATTTGACTCCTCAAATCTAGTGTCTCAAGTTTCTGCACTAACCAAACAAGCTCAATTCCTTAGTGAGAAATTTGATGTGTTGATTAGGAATTCTCAAGTTGAAGAGATTCCTAAGAAAATTTGGGTGAGGAAGCAAGATGTATTCCCAACTACTTCTGAATGCCTTGATAGGCATGATGAGAATGCACTTCAGTGTAACTCTTTCTAGAAATTACATTTATTTTCTCATTGCTTGTGTGTACGCGTGTGTTTTATATTTTTGCATATTTATTTTCTTTTCACTATATATGGGTGTGTGTGTGTGTCTTGTTTTTGTTATATACTCCTTGGTATATAGGATGGAAATCCGAACATAAATTTCTTAGCTGATTCTGAATGGACGGTAGTATGATCTATACTCGGAATACAACTCCACGTACCATTGGATAATTGACAAGCCATGTTGTGTCTTTACATTTTTTCTGTATGCGTGAAAAACTGAAAATATATATATATATATATATTGAAAAAAGACCAAATTTTTTTGTGGCTTGTTCTAGCATGAAAAGCATGTGTATTTGATCGTGGTATGTAGGATATATGATTATGCATGTATAATATGCTTTTATTTTTCTTGATGCTATATATGCATGTGTATTTGTGATAAAAACTATTGGTATATCTTGTGTTTGCACCTCACATACACCGTTTTATTTTGTCAAGGCTTGGTCGCTTGTATGAGTTTTTGGACTAGCAATCTAATTTCTACCATACTTTGTTCACTAAATAGTGTGACATTTGACTAGATGACCTTGTTATCCCCTTGTATAAGCAAAAAAAAATTTAACAAAAAAAAAAAAAAGAAAATTTACATGAGACAAGTGCAAAAGAGCCAATGGGGCCAAATTCAAAAGATACGGGCAAAAACCCTTTACTCGAAAGAGTCATTTTTTTATGAGCTCATGATAGTTATGGGAAAAATAACATAGCTTGCAACCAAAGTTGCTTATTTTCATGTCCTATTGGTGTTGGGTTTGAACACCTATTTTGTGGACTTGGTTTGTTAAAACTTAAAAAATGTATTTCTTTGGTTGTGTCCAGTTCATAAAATAAGGTCTTAAGCCTTAATTCGTTGTGCACTTATTTTTTTCACGCAAGTTCTTGTTATGTTTTGGTGTTTATGCCATATGCATAAGTGTTGTATTTAGCCAAATTAAAGTGATGCATATTATTTCATGTCATAAACAGCTGAATACTAACTGGGTATCATTGTATTTGTTTGAAGTGCTGTTTCAATCAGTTTTTTGATAAAATCTTGTTTATTTCATTGTGTATGCTCTTTGTCATTACATACCATTTTTTTTTTTTTGCATATCTATGAGTGTTTACTTCCCGTTTATTTTTCAGCTAACTATGTGGGCCTGTTAGTGAGGGGGAGTAAGTTTTGTTTGTATATTCTCTTGCATGAGTTATCTCATGTTGTTTATTTTGGTACCTTTATCCTTTGTCATTTCGTGCCAAAAATGGGGAGAATAGATTAAAGGGGAGTAGTAGCGTAGAATATCCATTTGATATCTCCATTTTAAGAAGAGTTAATATTAAGGCAGAGGATTATATGTACCTGTGCATGCATGAGTTTCATACATGCTTAAGTTTATGATTGATAATCTCAATGCTTTTCACGATATATTATTGTTTGTGGATGTTTCAGGTAAGCAGGTTTGTTGATGGGGTGGTATTAATTTGAAGACTATTTGGTTAGGTTTTAGATCGAGTCATAATGAAATAAGTCACTGTTTTGATGATTGATAGTTGATAATTTTCTTTTTGGGTATATTACCATAGTCTTTATATTAGGTAGTATTTTGTCACAGAATGCCAAAATGGGAGATTGTAAGTTTCATTTTTATTGGCAATGTCCGTGACAAAACAAGTTCAATTAAGTTGTAATAAGTCTTGAAGAACTTGGATCAATTGGACTGATTTTTGGCAAAGCTGGAGCATCTTCTTTAGTGTTGCGTTCGTTTCAACGTTCGAACGTGTAATGTTAGTGGCACGTTCTCCACTGGGTTGGAACAAAATCTTCCTGAGAGCAAACGCTCATGGTACGTTAGAGGAAGCATTCGAACAGAACATTCCATAGAGCAAGCGTTCGTGGTGCATTCGAGTAGTGTTCGAACGAGTCTTTCCAGTGGACACGCATTCGTGGTGCGTTCGGTAAATGTTCAAACGCGACTGCAATCTGAACGCGTTTTTTTAGCATTTTCACTTCGAAAAATCCTAAATCTTCACACTACCAATAAATAGAACATGTAGCCATCATCCGCAAAAGTTGAAACACAAATCCCTTGAGCCAAAATCTCTCAAAGCTTTCAACCTTCTTTGATTCCACCATTGAAGACTTTCTTCATTTTCTTGTCTTTTTTGTTAATAGTGTGAATCTCTCTTTGATAAATCTTCAACACAACCTTACCCAAAATTCCTAATCCTTCAGAGTTCTTTAGGAGGAAGTTTGGTAGTTGGAGTTCCGGTGTTTAGAGTTGCAGAGACAATCCGCTTAGAGACTTCAGAGGTTCTAAAGAAAACTGTGGGTTACGGGCTTGAGGAATTCCTTGAGTTCTTACAGTCTAGATGTACTTGAGTCGATGGAGTCGCCACCATAGGTCTTGACCATCGCTGTAAGTTTTTCTCTATATAATGGATTGGGCTGGTAGCCGAGATACCCGGAGTGGTTTTTTACTCACACGAGTTTTCCACTTCGTCACCCAAATTATTGTGTTGATTTTATGTGATTGATTTATTTTTCGTAATTTATTTTATTTGTTTATATTGTGGTTGCTTATTGAGAATCCATAGGCACATTAATTATGATTTGTCTTGATTAATTGTGATTAATTCCGTATAGGGTCAGAACCTATGGTAAACATGATCTTTTAGTCACCAAATTTTTTTTTTTTATTTGAAACTTCGAAGATCCGAAGTTTTTACTTCAGAGATCCTAAGTAACTTCGGATCTTCGAAGTTTCAAAAATATATAAAGCTGAAATCTCTGAAGTGAATATAACATCGATCCGGAAACGATTCAGAAGCACCATTTTCGGTTTTCTACTTAGTTGTTCGGGAGGAGGTTGGATATTACCTCGGACTTGATATGTGAGGTATTAGGATGTCCGGTTGGGGAGGATCATGATGGTTGGCGGTACAAAACATGGCTTGATCAGAGAGCTGACATGGGTAGGGTAATAAGATCGATGCTTACGGCGAGTGAGCGCACCTCATATTATGATGGCCGATTACACGGTCTGAGGTAAAGGCATATATCAAACTAGACATTCGGCCTATAGAGGATAACATTAAGTTATTCATCATGTCAAGTATCGGTCACCAGGATAAGGTCAACATTTTAGATATCGTTTTGCTAGACTGAATACTACAAGTCATATTTTTTTATTGTACATATTAATTTATTTTATGTTTTGTATTATAGACAAATTCTAAAAATATATTTTTCCTTGCAGAGTCGTAGGGTGGACATATGAGCTCTTATTTTAGAGTATTGGTTTTAGGTTCATGCCCATAGTAGGCCGGACATTCCCCATGACATGGTTCATCACTCGGCTCATGCAGTGTTTCAGGTGAATTTTGATGACGAGATGGTATCCTTTGAGCATCTGACTATCATTAACCAGAGATTCTTGCGACGGAAGAGCCTATTTTGTACATACACAGGCAATGTTTTCATGACAAGTCTCGAAAAATTATATATATACATATATATATATTTCAAGATAAAAATTAATAGTGATTCAATTATTTAATTATTTTTATTTATCTGTTTGGTAGGTCGTCGTGCTATGCAAACCCAACCGTCACTTGATGATCTTGTTGCTGATGATCCTCCAGTGGGAGGATCAGACGAGGATCGAGGAGTGAAAGAAGATAATGGAGGATCGGCAAAAAAAATGGAACAATCATTACATAAGATGTTCGAACTTCTGAGGATGATATCAGCTAAGAGAGATATTTAGCCTGATGAGGTTGAATATCCAAATCCATCCCATATCTAATTAAATATTTTTTAAAAATATCTATATATAGATCCATCATTTTATATTTTGAACTTATATGGTTTGTCATTTTTCATTCTTAATTCCAGAATCTATATTTGGCTCTTTTGGTTCATTAAGCTCGCTGCTCGCATATGGTTCACTCATGATGAGTATCTAACCTTGGATTTTGAGGGCATGAATCAACCATTACAGATATTAAACATATTCTAAAAGCGGAGAAAGGGTGTTTTTCTTTAGCATGGGTATATTTGTCTGTTTTGAACACCAAACATTTGGTTTATATTTATTTTCACGGTTTTGTTCTTGATGTGGATTGCAAGCTCACCCTAAACACGTCCTATTGTTACGAGAGTAGATATAAAAAATATTGTCAATCTAATACCATTTGTAATGATCCGTCCCATTAATAAGATATTGTCCACTTACGGGATTGGGGAGGTAAAAGTGCACCATACAATTGCAGTAACTGATCCAGCAAGTATGATACACCATGAACATATTACAGAGAGCTTGTGCACTCGAAGTCTCATTTTACTTGGGCATCAAGGAATTATAATAACGCCATCTTTGGCAGCTAGAACACACAGTCATTATGCAGTAATTCGTCTATCTCACAGGCTAATCGAGTCCTTGGCAAATAATGGAACTAAGCAGCTTTCAGCTTCTCCAGTTGATGCTGGCTTACATTTTCGGAGTAAAGTATACCTTTAGAAGAAAGAAGGCGTTGGAGAGCAAGGAAAAATCGAGTCTGAGGATGTTAAAATGTTCGCATTCAGCTCAGTTGTTAACTTTCTGTCGAAATAAAAGGAAAAAAATAAAAATTGCGCAGAGGGTGTTAGACTTACCCACTGAAATCCTACAAGTGCATACCAGCAGCCAGGCAAGCCGTATCCTTTACTGCGCACAAGCTGATAAAAAGATTAAGCAGGGGAAGATTATTAGCTGATGAGATACTTAAACTACTTTTGGTATATATGTTAAAGGAATGAAATTGATCTCTACCAATAGCACCAGAGCTCCCAATGAAAAACATCCGCTCATGGATAAACTAATAAATTTTAGATCTCGTCCAGCCTGCACAAAAACGAACAGATACTTTGAATTAACAGACTGATTGATTTGCACTGGAGCAATCCAATTCAATAGGCTCGACAATAAAATAAGTTGTATCCAAGCATACCAGCAATGTTCCCTCAAGACTTAGAATAGCAGGTGTCACAATTAATGCCACAAAGTATGCTATCAGCACTTTGTGCATCTGCATCGACACCAGAAAAGTTTATGCAGCAGAGTCAGAGAATTTCATTGCTATATTAGATAATATGACTTGCAATTTACTGCGTTCATGCTCTCCACCATTAAATAAAAGTTTATAAGAGATGGGAAAATTGAAGTGGTGACAGAACTAAATAACTTCAGTTATCAACCACACGTGTTCAAAGTAGTTGGCTTTTTGAATTAGTTGGATCCAACTCTTGTACTCTTAAAAATCAGGGGCTAAAACATGATTTGGATTATTTAGTAACATTTCATTCTGACAAGCACTATCAGATTTGCACTTGTGCTGAATATATTTTGTTGCAAAGCTGAAATTGTTGCATGAAAGTGAATGTTACTCATGGCAAACTAGTACACTAATGTTGTAATTTGACCTGCCAAAGGATAGATGAGGGTTGTAGAAATGCATTTAGAAGTTTTCAAAAGAAAGAACTGACCTCATGTATGATCACCTTATCAGGTGTAAAGATATTGGAGAACAGCCAAGGAACGGATGTTCCAACAACTGCTAAAAGCAATCCCAGTATTGCTCCAATGATTACAAGCGACTTTAGCAGAGTTCGCGCCTGTTAGAAAATCATAAACCTTGTCGAAATTTGAACAAACAACATTTCGAGTAGTGGATTTTGCAACAGAAATTATCTACCAAGTATTTCATCCACATAGTCTATAAGGGGAGTTGAAGATGTCAAATGCCAAAATATGAATATAACAGTTTATATTTAGAAAATATCATATTTGTAAAATAGGAAAATAGCTGAACTCCTCATAATGTGGAACATCTATTGAATTGTTGATTAGAATAGGAATTCATTGTCAAGTCATCGATAATTTGTTAATCAAACAACAATTCCTTTTGATCAAACTGCAGTTCCATTTGTTTGTCGTGACGTCTTTTTTGAAGATTACTTATATGTAATCCTAATTTCATTACAGTGCATTCAATTATTTCAATGTAGTATAAGTCTCTTATACAACAAAACACTCATGCGTTCACCTCGCTTCAGACTTGTGACACCCGTCACAAATAAAAAGAATTCAAAAGAAAATTATTTTCGCATGTTGTGTATATACCTCTAGTAGAATGCATGGAAACTGGTCCCCCCCGCCCTCAACCCAAGAAATAAAAGATATGAACAAAATGTAAAGAAAAGATGGCTCTAATTGTAATAAATGAGAACTACTAACCTTTGCCAAACTCCGATTTACCCCCCATAAGAACTCAGGCATAAATGATTGTGCTGTTTGAGAGAGAGGCTCACCCCATACAGAACACATCATGAATGTTTGAATCAGGACCTGAGTGAATGGTAAGGTCACTAAGTTGGCAATATGAACAACCACAAAATCTTGCAGATACACAGCATAAGGAGAAGACAAACTAACCTGATGTGCAGCCAAGGTGACCGTTCCCATTGATGCAGCAAAATATGTAAGGAGCGTGTAGAAAGTTACCTAGGATACCAAAAGGCCTCAGATGCATAGAAATTATTGATCATACACATATAAAGGTCTAAGATCAGGTAAAATGTAATAAACCTTTGACATCATCATTACAAACACAGGAGCAGCAAGCTCAAATATTGCTAGAAGGTCATTGCGTGATGGAATGGAGATTGCAAATGCATTATATCCTTTCTGGTTGAGATTAATTAGCATCATATAAGCTGCAATCACCTGGATGCATTCTGGTCAGTGGCGATACCAAAAAATAATATAAAAAAAGGCTTTTTTTCACAAAGATGCAAAGAAAAAGTTTACGATGAATAGAATCCAACAATATAAGACTAACATTAAAATTATTATTCAGCTTACTTGTGACACCATTGTTGCCCAAGCTGCCCCAGCTATACCGAAACCTAAAAAGCTGCACAGAACTATATCACCAATTCCATTTACGGCACTGGCAACCACCAAAGCCTTCAAAGGTCCCAAGGAATCTTTCATGCCAAGACTAAGAATTATAAAGAGAAAATTAAGAATTTAAAGTCAGCAGAGTGAATTTAAAAAAAGAAAAATGCATGTGTCTAACCTGACAAAAAATGAACAATATTAGCATTGATCTTAGAGAGCTATTGAGTTTTGAGTATGTTGCATCAATGGGAAGTAGCTAATGAAAACAACCAGAATAAAGTCCTACTAGAAAATTCAGTTGATAATAAACAGGAAGTGTAACATCTTTTCACCTTGCACTTTGGGCAACCCAGCCAATAAGAACTGCAGGCCATGCTAAGCTTCGTATCTACTAACAGAAATATTTTGTTCTGTTAAAATATCATAGAAGAAATCGAGCAGAGGAGAATGTCAAAAATTGAAACAGGGAAGAAAGAACCATTTCAATTACTAGCAAGGAAGATATCAATTAACAAAAGTAAAGGATATCTCACAACAATATAAAGGATATACAATCATCCCACAACAATACAAACATCCATCAAACATGGTTGCTAATCCGGTTTAGTATAACAGAGGATTGAAACAATGGGAGAGTACCTCAACAACTCCCAAGGTTTCCAACCATATCAACTCGCAAAATGTGAGTGAAATATAACCAATGGGGGAGTCCCTGTATACCCCCAAATCAAAAAAACCAATGGGAGAGTACCTCATCACAACTCCCAAGGTTGAAGCAAGATTTCAGGGAAAATGTGTTCATTGAGATTTAGTGATACTCATTAAAAGAATACTTAATAAGCTTTATCAGAGGAAAACAACTGTGTCAAAGTTTACTGAAAAGCAATTAAACCTGAACATATGTGTTTGCTGCTGGTAGAATATGCACATTTTTTGACCCCGTAAAAGCTGAATAAAAACAAGAATAGATAATAAGCACCCATTTGTCCACGTGTGAGGGGAAAACAGCGAAAAAAAAGGCTTTACCAGTTCCTATTACCAGTTAGTGCCTGCATTCCGAAAACTTTTGAAAATATAAGCATCGAGAAGCCACAAGCTAACCCAACAAAAAGCAAGACAGAAATTTGATGCTGCACTTCAGTTTTACCCTGCAACCATACTGCAATGTCAAACAATGCAGCACATGATATAAAAGCCTAATGTAACCAATCATGAAATGGCTTAACCACTCAAGAATACAAAAAAACAGAAGATAACTAAACAGAAAATGACAAAGCAGAATGATGCAGTACATGATGTTAGCAGTTATACAATGATGCAACATTAGGGAGTAAGGTATCGCACTCAACAAATGGAGACATGCTATCCTTCTATGCAAGCAATTACAAGGACTTTTGGAAATGATATTGTTGGTCCTCGTTAATGCATTTCATTTTTCTACCTATTTCAGATAAACCCGCCACGTGCAATCCGGAATACGAATTAAGCATATACTACAATGCTACATAAAACCAAATGAACCCATTGAAATTCCATAAAAAGTACTAGTTCAACTAAGATCTATTTGCGTTTCAATTTCCCTAGAGGCTCCATATAAATTATGCCCAATGCAATTCAAAGCTGTCCTAGACTTTATTAAACATTTGGGATTAGTTCTGAAAAAAATAAACCACTGTATTTACTGTCAAAATAACATTTGATTCTTTAGAACAAAAAACTCAAACAATATTTAGAAACTAACCTGTCTGGTGAGTGAAGTGGCAACCAAATTTGAAGTTGCAATAGAGAGAAACATAAATATATAGCTTATGTTATCACACAAAACAGTTCCAGGGCCTGACCAAAAAAAAAAGCCACTTTAACAAACAACAAAAATACAGAAAAAAGACAAAAAGAAAAAGGTTTTAATTTTTAAACAGAGAAAAAAAAAAAGAAAGAAGAAGTACCCAAAGCAGCAAGCTCAAGAGAGCTTCCTTGACCAATAACAGCAGTGTCAATGAGACTCATCAATGGCCCACAAATCCAAAGCCCTGTGGCTGGTCCTGTAAATTTCATAATCTCTTGTATTTGATTCCATATATTCTGATCAGCCAATCCCTCTGTCTTTACCACCATTGTTTTCTCCTCTTCTTCTTCTGATGACAAAGAAAGTGAGGTATCATTGCTATCATTTTCACTTGCAAATTCTTGGCTTGAGCTAATACAAGCTGTTATATATCTTTTGTGATAATTTTTTGGTGCAAAAACGCATAGTTTTGGAGGTAAAAGAGACGTATGTAAATGGGGTGTAGTTGAAATGAGAAAAGGCTTGCTGCATAAAGATTGAGAAAGTAGTTTCTGGTTGGAGTTTGGGGAAGAAACAAAGTGGTTAGCTATAGTTTTGATTTGCATTTTGTTTAGAAAGTTGGAGATGAGAGAGAGAGAGAGAGAGAGGAACTTGATTTAAGATTGAGAATAGTATAGTCGGAGGCTGAGGGAGTGGATTATAAGAAAAGTTTGCACAACTAAAATTATTTGCAAAAACAATTTTGTGAACATTAGTAAAAAAATAAAAATAAAAAAAGTCATAATATTTATTTTTTTTAAATAATTAATTTCTCTGAAATATACTTCGAAGAATCCAACTTCTCCGATATCTACCTGAAGTTCCGTTTTTATTTTTTTATTTAATATTTCGGAGATTCGAAGTTAATGTTTCACATCTCCTAAGTTTTAATATTTTTTTATTATTTAAAATAAAACTTCGAAGATCCTAAATTAATATTTCAAATTTTCTTAATTTTAATATTTTATATTCTTTTGAATTAAAACTTAGGAAATCCTAAGTTAATATTTCGGATCTCCTAAGTTTTTAATTTTTTATAAAATTTTTTATTTAAAACTTAAGAGATCCTAATTCAAAACTTCGGATCTCTTAAGTTTTTATTTTTTTAATTAAAATTTAGTAGATCCTAAGTCAAAATTTAGAATCTCCTAAGTTTTTAATTTGTTTATTTAAAATTTAGGAGATCCTAAGTCAAAACTTTTGATCTCCTAAATTTTTTATTTTTTTATTTTTGATAACTTGATGTGACCTAACTGAAATTACGAAAATGTCTCACATTAATGCCTTTTGATTTTATGCCAAAATCGAGAATCTTCATTCACCTACTGAGGCAAGACAATACTCAATCAATCCATGTGATATTTTTCTCCGATATACCATCAGTGTCCGATACTGATTGCTCTCAGCCACATCCATTCTTAATACATGACTCTACTGATCTAACACTAACAGATTAAGATGTTTGTTACCTCGACTAACCCTTTTGTTCAGACTTCTTAATCTACTTATCAACTCTTTTTTTCCTGGCACACTCGAACAAACTTCACCAAAATTAGGAGATCCGAAGTTTTAACTATTAAAAACTTAAGAGATCCGAAATTTTGACTAAGGATCCCCTAAGTTTTAAATAATAAATATATATATATATATATATATAAACCTTAAGAGATCTTAAATTTTTACTTAGGATCTCCTAAGTTTTAAATAAAAATTAAAAATAAAAATAAAAACTTAGGAACAAAGTTTTGACTTAGGATCTCCTAAGTTTTAAATAGAAAGATTTAAAAAATTAAAAATTTAGGAGATCCGAAATATTAACTTAGGATCTCTTAAGTTTTAATTCAAAATAATATAAAAAACTTTTAAAACTGAGGAAATCCTAAATGTTGACTTAGGATTTTCGAAGTTTTATTTTAAAAGAATAAAAAAAATATTAAACTTAGGAGATCCAAAGTTTTAAATTTAAAAAAAAAAAATGAAACTTCGAGGTAGATTTCGGAAAAGTTTGATTCTCTGAAGTAGACTTCAGAAAAATTGATTATTTTGGCAAAATACAAATGTTGTGGTTCATTTTAGCAAATGACAAATTTTTTTCTCTAGTTTGCATTTTAACAAATGTTGTGGTTCATTTTTTTGTATTTTGCAGTTGTTATTTACTTTATTTGGAGAGAGATGAATGTTAGACTTCATGGTGAGCCTCCTCAGCCCCCAGTGTGCTTCAGAAGGATATTATTTTTACTGTGCGGACTCGTGCTAATTTATTAAAGAACGTGAAATCATCTTATAAAAATAGATGACTTCATCATTCTTGGTATTTGTTCGATGATATTTTCTGAGTTTCTTTTTGTTTGTTTTGTTGTTTGCCAATTTGGCTCTAGTTGTTTAGTTTAGAGGGTCTGTCCTCTTTAGCTTGTTCTTTCTAGGGTATGCCCTTATGCTTTTGTTGTGGTTTTTTTTTATACTTACCTTATCCAAAAAAAAAAAAAAGTATTGGATTGAAGTAGGTGGGCCACATGTAGTTATTTATTTTTTCCGTAATATTTTTTCAAATTTTGTTTTTGAGGGTGACGTGTCGGAGATCGAGTTCACCGGACGGTTTGTAGGGGTTGAGAGTAGGGGTGGGCATTATCGGATTCGGATCGGATCGGACCGAATCCGAATCCGATCCGATCCGAAATGCCCACGATTATTTGATTCGATCGGATCGAATCATGTTATCAAATTTGATCCGATCCGATCCGATAATTATCGGATCGGATCGGATCGGATTGGTTCGATCCGAATTCGAATCGGATCGAATCGGACCAATTCGATCCGAAATCATCCTATTTTGGATCGGATTGGTCCGATCCGATCCGAATTCGGAGTGGTTTGAGTTAAAAAAATCGAGCGGATCGGATCGGATAAAATCCGATCCGAATCGAATTTTTTTTTTTTTTTTAAATATATAACGACGTCGTTTTGATCCGATCCGATCCGAAATTCGTCGAACCGGACCAACATGATTCGTTCGGATTTTCAAATCGGATCGGATCCGATCCGATCCGATCAAATCGGATCAAATCGGATCCGATCCGATCCGATGCCCACCCCTAGTTGAGAGAGATCGCTCCCGTGAGGCTCGCAAGTAACGTCCTCGAAAGGTATAAGACAAATTGGGTTTGTATGAATGTTTGAAATTTTAAAAATGAAAAATTTGGTGAATTGAAATCAAAGAGTTAGATGGACTACACTTTATTCAGTATATATGCATTTTGATACTAAAATTCGATGAACCGAATTTGCACAATCAAAAATTCGTATTTACATGAAAAATGTGTCTATTTAGAAAAGACAATTTTTCTAAATGGAAAGTTACATCATTTTGTGATATCTTTAAATGTAAAAGTGTGTTGGTTCATTTAAAATGAAAACATGGAAGAATATTTATGAAATGGTGCTAAAGTTACAACCGTCAACATAAATGTACCTCTTTAGTGCTTGATTTTAATAAAATTTAAAAACGTTGGTCTTATTTTTTTCCTGCATAATGATAATTAAAAAGAGCATTCTTTAATTGTTTTGAATCATTTTTTATTTTTTTGAAATTGTTCGAAATCCTACCGCCAAATCAACCCTTCCGAATTTAAGCGAAACAAGTAAAATCTCCGGCTGTCCCAAGCTCTTACAAAAAACGCACTCTCTGGATTCGAACCCGAAATCTTAAGGTGAAATCCTGAACTCTACACCTTTGTACTACGCCCCTTTTGGGGACTTGTTTTGAATCATTCACAATTCAAATCAACAACTTAAATAGTATTTGAGAAGTATGGGACATGTATGTTTTTAGTGATTCAAGCAATTGACTAAGATAATAAATAAATCCTTGGTAAAATAATAGATGTATGGGATATGAAAAATTACTGTTATCAAATTACAAATTTTGCAATCCATTACCTGTCATAACATTTATTATGTTGTAAAACCCTGCTTTTTTTTATAATAATCAAACTCATCAAGAACTAATGGTGGTGATGAAACTCTAACTTGTCACTCTTCATCTCTGCTTGCTTTATGGGGTTCTTGTTTTGTAAATACCCACGTGCATGAGTCCCTGTCCCTCTCTGTCTTTCCAATCATGCATGCTGCCCTTTAACATGTGGTTGTTGTTCAAGAAAAAGGATAAGTTATTGTTTTGAAACAGGAGAACTACAATTTTACACGTTATGATATGGAGTAGCGGAGCCAATAAGGGGGCGATTATCACGTTCAGTCCAAAAATTTGTTAGATATATCCTATAAATTAGTGAAAATTCTGATTTGTTAATGAGATAATTTTGATTTTGCATACTTGATCACGACTTTGTCTTGCATCATGTGTCTCTATATTTAAGAATCATCATGTACAATTACAGCAGTTGATAAGCATTGCTGCTTGCTGTGAAAGAAAAAATAGCTTGCTACATGACATCTATCTGTAGGAGGTTCATCATTACATCTACCTCATGCTTCATTGTGGATGCTCAAACTAAGTAGCTTTCAGCTTTTCCATTTTATACCGACTCAAATCTTCAGAGTAGAGTATCCCGTCTGGAGAAAGAAGGCGCCAGAGTGAAAGGAGGAATCGCGCCTGAAAAATTAGAATTGGTTATACGAAGAAAAATGAGTCAAAATGCAAGTTGTTTGAATATGCAGAGTGCTGGAGATCTTTGTTGTACCCATTGAAAGCCTACGAGAGCAAACCAGCAGCCCGGCAAACCATATCCTTTACTACTCACAAACTGGTGACAAGAAAATAGGAGAGTGCTAATCAATGATAAGTAACCATGCAATAAAAATTCCCAAATAACTTTGAGAATGAATTTTTAAGAAAGTTAAAATAGATATCTACCCATAGTACAAGAGCACCCAATGAAAAGCATCCACTCATTGACATGCTAAAAAATTTAAGATCTCGTCCAGCCTGTCAAAAGAAATAGATAACCTCATAATACAATAGAAGCTAGAATATCTGAGCACGTTGTTACATGCATGCTCCAGTTTGAAGAATGATAATTTTAGCAAATCAGGCAAATCAAAGTAGGGATACGCATGCCACGCTTATTTGTAAGATTTGGTAAATGCTCTTTTTCCTTCTTTGGATAGGTTGAAGGCACAAGATCCCTTTGTTGAGGAATATTATCCATCTCACTCAGCAAGACAGAAGGGGTGTGTGTATACCAATACAATCACACTGTAATCTCACAATTAAAAGGAAAATATATTAGTGAAATAAATATTTGATAATTTCTAGGCAAAGAAGATGCATTTGCAGAGAAGTAGCCAACTTAACACCACCTTGACTGTAAAAAAGATGGCAAGGGCAGGGATGGATTTTAGGTTCAGTTCTTGCCAAAAGGAAGCAAGGGGCACAACAAAAGGACTTCAAACAATATCAATGCGTTCTCAATCACCAACTCTTGAAGCATTTGTTTCTTCAAGATTATAAGGGTTCCGAGGAGAACTAGCAATAGATATGGCTATATCCACATAAATCAATCAAATTTCTACCATGTTTACCAAGGAGAGAGATTATCATATCAAAAACATCAAGGATTCTCCATACTGCCAGTTTAAGCAAACCCTATAACAAGTTTGACCAATTTTGTAGTTTGAAAAACAATATAAAACTTGGGGAAAAGATTTGGTGTACCAGCAGTGTCCCTTCAAGGCTATGAGTGTTGGGTGTCACAACTAATGCAAGGGAGTATGGTATTAGCACTTTGTGCATCTGCATAGATAGAAGAATAATATATCAAAAAATCTGACACTGGAAACTTATTTCCATGAAGATAATGCTATGGAGACAATCATAGCCTTAATGAAGCATTTACAGTTTACACATTTATTTCGCCCACCTTTTAAGTCAGTTCTCACAGAAGATGGATAATATGCATCTTGATCAACAAAAATAAAACTTGGGAAAAAGGAGCTTTCAATGAATAATTGTTCAGAAATTATCATATCAAAGAGAAAAAATCATTACAAAAAACGGTCATCTCGTGTCAGTCAGGTCAGATTATTTATCAATAAGAACTCACCTCCTGAATGACACTCAGGTCAGACGTAAAGATATTAGGGAACAACAAAGGAACAGATGTTCCAATGGTCCCTAATACCAATCCAAGCAAGGATCCAATGATAACAAGTGACTTTAGCAGCATTCTTGCCTGTTTCAAGTCATAAACCTTTTAGAATATGTTGAGCCAAAAAATAATAATAATAATAAGGGATCATTGAAACACCATTGCAACTAGGAACTATGGATGGAGGCAGTGATTCCACATAAATTTTATGTCAATGAGAAAACACATGAAAACTATATGGATGTCACATGACTTTAGCCACAGGCGATACAAGGTGAGAAATAAGATGGTGATGACATAGAGTGAAATGAAAATACTGACCTTTACCAAACTTCGATTGACACCATATATCGACTCTGGCATAAATGATTGTGCAGTCTGAGAAAGAGGCTCACCCCATACTGTGCACATACAGTATGTTTGAATCATGACCTACAGTGCCGGTAACTTGATTTCTTAAATGTAATTGAATTGACCAATTTTGGAAGGTATCGATTATGACAATATAAAGGTGAAGCAAAGAAGATACTAAATAATTTTGTTAAGAGTGAGCAAATCTAACCTGATGAGCCGCCACAGTATGTGTGCCCATAGATGTAGCAAAATATATAATGAGAGAGTAGAAAGCCACCTAAAAAAATCAAATTGCCTCAGATTTAAGGAGATACAATCACATGGAACCAGAAATGACAATAAAGTCAAGTTATATATCACCTTTGCTATCATAGTTACAAAAACTGGACCAGCCAGTCCAAGTACTGTGGAAAGTTCAATGGGTGATGGAACAGAGAAAGAAAAGGCATTATATCCTTTCTTATTCAGAGATTGAACCATCATATACGCTGCAACAACCTAGAATATATACTGTTAAGTAGTGACAGAAAAAGGAAAATTAAAAGAAAATAGTGAATTATTTTCAAACTTTCAGAATGTGTTGTGAGAATATATGATAATAAATAAAATCGAACCATATCTCATAAATATCAAAATGCTAATTTTATCATACTTGCGACACCATTGTCGCCCATGCTGCGCCAGCAATTCCATAGCCCAAAAAGCTACAGAGGACTACGTCACCGACACCATTTATGGCACTGGCAACCACCAAAGCTTTCAGAGGTCCCAAAGAATCTTTCATGCCCAGGCTGTGAAACAACAACAGAATGTTGGAATACGCAATCAACAAAGTAAACTTGTATACAGTTTTGATAAATTCAACAATCAGACGACTTCATTGAATAAAAAGATGTTCTTATGCGAAAAAGGGGGAAAGGGGTGATAAAAAAAAAGCAAGGATGTTTTTTAGTATTTGGAGCCAAAACCTTCATTCCTCTTCCATGACTGATTCAGGTGCAGCAATACCTCTTTCAAGTTTCAAGACAGAAATATCTTACATAAAATAACCATTACCCTAGTTGCAATTTTAGTATAAGGTCACCAATGACAGCTCAACAGAAAGGAGCCTAGGCAATGAAGCCCTAATTTTATTCTGGTGAATCAGGTTTCTCCCAGTTCAGAAGAAGAAAACTAATAACTAATATGTAGCACCATATAGACGTGCCATCATGATATAACAAAATCAATATAATAGTTCTAACAGCTAATAAATATGTGTCCTAAAAGGCAATAAGACTAGGATTCTGCAAGTGTATTCTATTCATGGCTTTTGGGAAGAAATATAGGTTATATCTACCTTGCACTTTGAGCAACCAATCCAACTAGAACTGCTGGCCATGCAAAGCTTCGAATCTATCAACAGAAAAAGGTTCTGTTAAATTAAGAAGCCAATGAACCAAAAAAAAAAAAACAAAAAACAAAGGCAAAACTTATAAGAATCAAGTAGTATTCAAAGTGCCATTCAACTTGTAGTTATGGGATAAACCAACTGAACAATAAGGGACAGCAGTCAAGTAATAATGTAACTTTTTGTAAACTCTCCCGAACAGACAGGAATTGCTAGCAATTCCCGGACAACAATTTAAAGTTGTGGAAAGGGAAACAGAATTTTATTCATACCAACTTGTTGATTCAGTAACAAACAAAATTTGAGTCATGCTCATGCAACAAACAAAAACTGTTTGACATAGTACATACATAAGCACATTCTTTTAAAACAATGGTTAAAATTTTACATGCACGTGACATATACAAGTAATGAAATAGAAAGAAAATTAAGCTTTTTTCTTATGCGTCAGGAATGAAATAGTGTGACCAACTGGTTAACTAATGCACTCAGGGTTTACAACTAAAGATCAGACGTGAGTTTCACAAAGGAAGAAGACTGATAAAATAATTCTTTCCCATTCCGGTAAGGGATAAAAAAATCAACAATGAATACTGAATACCAGAACTTTCATTTGGAAAAAGAATACATGGAGATTCATGAGCAAGAACATCAACCTGAACATAAGTATTTGCTGCTGGTACAATGTGTGCATTCTTTGGCCCAGTAAAAGCTGAAAATATATTGAGAATTCATCATTAATGCATTCCACCCAGAATTCTTTTTCCGTTACTAATTGTTGCTGTCATTGTGTAGTTAAAGCACTGTACAACTGATCATGAACAATAAATCAAGCACTCTATATTTCCATTATTTCCGTAATGTCGAATTGATTAAAATCTTTACCAGTCTATATTACCAGTTAGTGCCCAGGAACCAAAGAATCTTGTAACAAAAGCATCAAAAAGCCACAAGCCAACCCAACAAACAGCAAGACAGATATTTGATGCTGCGCTTCATTTTTATCCTGCACCAGTAGTAACTAGTTAAGAAGTACAGCCAAAACTGTAGAGGAAAAATTAGTAACTGACTACATAAACAATAGAACCACCACATATTCCATAATTACGAGGGAAAAAAAAAGAGTCAGAGAGGCAGGATGGGTAGTAACTAGTATGAGACTGATGATGTAATGCAAATTTAGGTTCCGGTTGTAATAGACAAAAAGTACGCACTAACCAATATATTTGGAAAGATGCAAAAGATGAATGATTATTTAACAAATCCTATTTGGAAATTTCCATGAAAAAATAATATTTACATTTCATTCCTCAATTTATTTGGGGCAATTCACCATGTTGATGTGAGAAATTTATTGGGCCGTATATGATGCAGAAGAAGTGACCATGAGATGTTGCACATAAAATATTGATAGAACAAAGGCCCAATGTATGGCCAAAATCATCATCTCATCCATGCTTCGTTTGCAATAATAACTGGAGAATGCATCGGTGAGCCTTCCATTGGAAACAGTGGAGCAAAAACACACCAGTGCACTTTTGATCTTCTCTGAATTGGGAAGTAAACACTGGTAAAAAAGAATACAAAGCAGTGCCTTCATAAACTTAATTCTATGCTCGAATCAATTCTACCATAGAAGCAGTGATACCCTCCAACTGCTAAAGAAACTCACCTGCTTAGCAAGGGACGTGGCAACCATATTCGAAGTGGCAATTGAAAGGAACATGAACACGTAAGTCAGATAATCGCAAATAACTGTTCCTGGGCCTGTTCATCCATATTCACAATCATATTAATCCATCACTAAACTAAGAAGAAAACGATAATAAATGCATGTTCTACTTCTTGGATTTTCTGTTGATCACACTAGAGTAAAATTTAAACTATTCACAGTTTAAAAAAAATAAATTGTAGAATATTCTTTTCCTACATTTTCTCAGCAATCAAACAGGAAATTATAAAGATCCCCCTATACAGATATTGAAGAAATAACTAAAGCAAGCTTAAAAATGGTTTTGTGCGCCGCATATTAACTAAATCTATTTGATCTCTAAGATAAAGAAGATTTAAAACAAATACAAAAAATTGAATCTTTCATTTCCAACATATTTTCATGAACCCAACACAACCAATTCCAAGAAGCACCTAAAGCAGCAAGCTCAACTGATGTTTTCATATTACAAAAAAAAGTTATTTTATCCCAAATTATTTATCAGCAAACCCAACAAGAATTTAAAAAAATAAATAAATAAAGAACCCCAACAAAAGTTTAGAAAGAAATACCTAAAGCAGCAAGCTCGATGGAGCTTCCTTGACCAATAACTGCAGTATCAATGAGACTCATCAATGGCCCACAAATCCAAAGCCCCGTAGCTGGTCCTGTAAACATCACAATCTCCTTCATTTGACTCCATATATTCTGATTCTCCAATCCTTCCCCTTCAGCTCCATTTCTATCTCATCCTCTTCTTCTTTTTTTCTTCATTTTTGGATAAAGAAATTGAATTGCCACCATTTTCATCAACAATCAGTTCTTGCCCAGGACTAATGCAGCTAGTTCTAACTCCTCTGCGAATAGTTTTTGATCTAAAAAAACGTAAACTTGGTGGTGAAAATGAGCTGTGAAATCGAGAGAGAGGTGAGGTTTTGTTCAAGGTAATCAAAGATTGAGAGTATCCCTGTAACGGGTGAATTAGGGTTTTGATTTGCATTTTTGCTTTTAATTTTGATTCTTTTTGGGTCCAAAACGTTGAAAGAGGGAAATGTTGTATGAGTTGGGTCATGGGTGCGGCTCTTTGCCGTTTATAACAGAAAGTCAGAAACTTGCAGCATTACTTAAAACAGATATAACGTCTTGTAACAGCCAACTTCAGAGATGAGTGATTTTAGCCGTTGGATTTGCATACTCTTTTTCTTTTTTTTTCCTTTTTACCCCAATATTACATTTGCAAAAATAATAATAAAATTGCTTGCATGAAAGTGTTTAAGAAGACGAAGCTAAATGCAGCAATCACAAAAGTCTTGTAGCTTAAGATTTTCAATGTAGGTGAGTTATTCAAGTGTTTCTAATCTTTTAGCACTCATGCATATTCATATAGAGCATTTAGGGTCAAGTATATAAAAACTTTAAATCGTTTTTACTTTGTTTTATGTACTGGTACCGGCATACCGGATCCCTATATCGACATACCGGTGATTGAGACTAGGAAACATAGTGGGCCTGAACTTTGCATAGTTATTGGAATCGTAAGGTCCATACCAATCTCTCAAACCGGTTAGTAATCTGGTAGGTCTCAAGCATTAAATATTCAATGGTCGACTGTTCAATAGCCGTTTGATTTGTGAAACTGGCATACCGACCTCTTAAGATTGACAAACCGATCTCTGCACAGAAGAAATTTGAAATGTTCAAATTCACCTCTAAATTGAGGCCCTATTTCATTTTGAGACTATCTTTTGTACTCTTACATTTTGAACATTTTCTTACAAAGTAACTGGTGCTTACACACACGCGTATAACGCAAGCGCACATATCGTTCAAGTAGTATAAAAAGTATCGATCCCACAAGGACTTAATACATAATCTATTAATTTTATGAGGTCAAATGATTACTAGTATCTAACAGGTTGATTGATTTAAAATGGTGATGATTTTGAATTTAAAAACAAGTAAATAAAATTACACGAAAGTAGGTTTAAGAAAATTCAATATTAGGAAACTATCTAGGTTGTGATTTCTTCCAATATCATTTTAAAGATGAAGTGATTTATTTTATGTTTGTGTAATTTATCGGTTTTACTAACCTGGAACACAAAATTATGTGAAAGCCTATGTCGATGGTCACACGCAAATACCCAGTTTAACCCAAATGAACCATATGTCTATGTCAACCAAATTACCTGGATTCATTAAGTTTAAGGTTCCAATTATGGCTACCCCCGCCCGACAGGCATATGTCTATCCTGTAAGGAAATCTATTAAAGGGTTATCTATCCTCAAGGAAGATCGTGGGCTATTAAGTTAAGGCTGAAACCTAAAATTCATTTGTCAAGTTTATTTTAGATTTACCAGATCAATCTTATTAGTGGTCAATTAAACGACGCATTAAGCTTAAGACTTAATAAATAAACCTTTAAATTACCCAAACTAAAACATAACCTCTTATAAAAGGTGTGATATTAGAGTTCATCACAACCCTAGATAACTAATTTAGTTACAACACATAACTAGGGCTAGTAAAATAAAAGACATAAAGTAAAAATACTGAAAAGTAATTGCGGTAAAGTAAAAGCTGAAAAGTAAATTACAATAAAATAAAATGCTAAGGTAAAAGATCAACTTTTACTATTTATTATTTAGATATCTTCATTAATATAATATATTAACTTGTGATTATTTTACCAACCAGCCATATAGGCGGTAACCGGATTAAGTCAAATTAGTCCAACCAGCTATAAAGGCGAAATCAAAATAAACCTGCCATATATGCGGTAAGAAAATTTAATACCAACCGACCAATATGGCGGTATCCTTGCTTAGTCAGGTTTAAACCAGTTTAAAATGAATTACCAACCGACCAATATATAGCGGTATCATTTTTAAGTCAAATTTTAGATAATGAATATATTATAATTAAGGGAGATTAATCTAAATAGAAATAGTAAAAGAATTACCTTTCACCCTAGCAGGGGGAAGTTACCTCCTCATGGTTGAATAATAAAAACTGTAAAAGGTAAAGAAAGTAAATTACTATTACTATTACAGAACGTAATTAAAATTAATTACAAAACTGAAATTAAAAACAAACTAGATAGAAAACTCCCTATTTACATCAGAGAAATCAGAGAGGAATGTACATCTGAAACTGAAATTTCGAGCTCTATTTATAGGCCTCGATAAGCTCCCCGCGTCGTGACGCCAAATTTGTTCTTGCGTCGCGACGCGATGACGTGTCACCGCGTGTGATTGGTTGGTTTCAGATTCTTATCTACCACTGTCAATTCAATAATTTGATTCAATAATGGCGCTGACGTGGCGACACGTGACGAAAGTGATTGTCGGCACCGTATGATTGTGACACGTGGCACGCTGTGATTGGTTGATGATGATGTGGCGATGACGTGGAATTTTGACTCGGTCAACTGGTGATGTGGACGATGACGTGGCTAACACGTGGCGATGGCGATTGTCGGCACCGTAGGATGATGACACGTGGCATGGCGCACGTTAGCAGATCGGCTGTGATGGTGACACGTGGCACGACGCATGTTAGCAAAGTCAAACTTCTCAGATTCTGACACGTGGACCCGGCGCACATTAGCAAGCTTGCGGG
>SKCR01002371.1:0-27728 GCA_019454045.1 Zanthoxylum bungeanum | reverse complement strand
CTAATGATTCTGTAAAAATCGCTTCCTCATAATTGTTTTCAATTCGGCCTATGTAGTGATCGGGCTCCCTATTCCTCCAATGTTTTCATTATTTGGTCGCACCAAGCAAGCGCATAATCGGTAAATTCAATAACCACCAACTTAACCTTCTTAAGCTTAGAATAATTATGACAGTCAAAAAGGAGCTCTAGCTTACGTTCCCACTCTAGATAAGCTTCGGGGTCATTCTTGCCTTAGAAAGAAGGGATAATCATCTTGATTTTACCCAAATCACCATCTTCCTCATTCTCATGATTCCTCATGAACGGTCTTTCATTCCTACCTCTTCTAGGTCGAAATTCACCCATTTCTACCTCTGATACTCTATCAAACTCCTCATCATAATCAAACTCATTCTCAGCCTCCATCTCATCCATGGGTATAGTACGTCACCCACCAGTCCTGGGGGGTACATGCCCTGCTTCATTAGCTATAGTCGGCTGTGTTGGCCTATTCCTCTGTGCGTATTGTGTCTCATCGCTTGCACCTCATCTCGAACATCCCTCATCAATTATAATACCCGCATAAACTCTTGCCGAAGCGCTATCACAGTTTTCACCACATCCCGCAAATTGGGCTCCGGTGGGGAATTGGCACTTTGACTCGGGCTGCACTTCTCTGGACATGTTTACTGTTTTGAATATTATTTTTTTCTTATTATTTTTTTTATCAACTCTGCAACTGCAACAAACATTAGAAAAAAAATAAAAAGAACAATTAAAGCAAAGAAAAAGACAAAATCCTCACAATCCTAATTCTCTCGTGTTTGTCACTCAAATGGCTTTTACCCGAAACTAAGCTCACCCACACTTGCCTTTTACCTCTCTTGCCCTAGGATGAGTTCTCAATGTTTGAGCCTAATATGGTCGAAACCCTTAATGTTGTCCCAAATAGCACTGTTCAGCTAATCAAAAGTACAATAGATAGGCAGACACAAACAGAAGGGAAATAAGATGCTAATACGATTTACGAGAATTGATAAAGAAAATTCTAGTTAATTGCGATGGAAGAAGGAAAAAAAGACACTATCGATTGCGGCAAAGATGACAGCAGGTAAGCAATTACACTCGAAATTTGGAATTTTTAAACACACACAAGTAAACTATCTCAATCACTTCGTCCTGACAATACGAATGCCAGGAAAAAGTTGCATGTAGGTAAAACTTTAAAATTTTGTACTTTTTTTTATCGCTTCCCTCGGACCTCCTAAACCGTTTGGTATTGTGGATTTGACCTGATTTCGATTACTTCCAAAATCTCACCAAGTTTTACCTATTGCCGCAATGAGTCTAAGGTCTTAGAACCCTAGGTTACGCGAATCGCAGAAACGCAGTCAATGAAAAACACAACCAGGAAAAAATACGCACAAACGCAGGAAAGAACACAGACACAATAGAATGAACGAAAAAAAGAGTAGAACAGATATGTGAACTGACCTTGGAACCTTTGCTCCTAATACCAACTGATGAGAACCTACCTGGAGCAAAGCCAGACAAACCCACACAAGACTGAAATCATTCCCAAGAAAGCCAAGACAGTTCGGATAAAAACTCTAAACCTCTGAAGAACAACCAACATAAACCTAGAGTGCTAATAGGGGCGCCACAAGGGTTAACAGACCTTTGATAAGCCAAAACTAGTGAGAAAAATTGAGGGTTTCTCAATGCTCACAAAATTGATATAAAATTTTATTGAAAGAGAGTTGTTAAACATAACTAAAAAGTTAGCCTTTTATAAGGAGGCTCCAACCAAAACCCTAACCCAAAAGGATAAAAGATGAAACTACCCACACGCCAATAGACGCGTATCCTAAAACTAAGCTAAACTATCCCCACGTGCAAACCCTTGCACTCTTAACCTAATTCCCAAACGTAAAACAATAATCTAAAGAAAAAAACACTCAAACATAAATAAAAGGCCGAAATAAAACAAATGTCAAGCCCTAAATAAATTAATAACAATTGTTAAATAACTATAATAAAATATGCCTAAGTAACTTGTTGTTCCACGACCTGAATAAGATTCACCATCTTGGGTTCGTCCAGCTTCAAGCCCATACTCAATGAAGTAGAAGTGCGGGAATAGTCAGATACAATCTTCTGTAGGAATCCATACATAGCTTCCTGGATCTTCTAGCTCGAGACCTCGTTATTGGACCCTCTGGAACTTACACTGTGATGGTCCGTCCATCATGGGCAACATCCTGGTGGGCGGGCTCCATCCTGGGCCTCATCAAGTACCTCTTTATATAGTAGGGTTTATTTGATATTTGGATAAATGGAGCAAAGTGTAGAATGTGGAGAAAATTAGAGACTTTTCTAGATAAGTATACGACATTATTCATCTACATTTTTTACTTGCGATTTTGTCTTACTTCTAGTTCAAATTTGGAAAATTGTTCAACGCAAAAGTTGTAAATATCGATCCTAGATTTCCGATGATATAAAGTTCATAATAATCAGAGTTCGTATGAGAAAGTTACGGCCCAAATACCATGGGCTATCCGGAGTGGAACATCATGGCATCTAATATCAGATTCTCGAAGAATTTACCGATTGTTCCCAAAATTATCTCACGAGGGTATATGTTTCCAAACATGATTTATATTGTGTGACACTCGTCTCACAGTATAACAGTAGTTGAAATTCCCGGTCGTTACATTATCACAAAAAATATAATATAAATAAAAATCTCATATATTTTCATATCACTAGCTTCACCCTTTACCCCAGCATGATAAAAATTAGCAAAACAAGTCATAATTTTATTAATAAAAGAAAAATAAATTACAAAAGAAAAAATACATATAAAAGCTCATCCTACAAAATCTCAAAAGATATTCATGGGAATTTGTTGCTTAAATGAGGTGTCGAGCACCTCTATTTAAGCAGCTTGCATTTGCTTTCCACCAAATGGTGGAAAAGCAATTAAATTTTTTTTCCCTTTTTATTTGTTTTTATGCTTTTGTCTTTTTTACTTTTGGCTTGTTTTGTTTTATATATTTATATAAAATACATGTGTAGTTAAATACATCATAAGCTCATTTTGTCGTCAATTTAAACACGGTGAATATTTTTCAAGTCTGATTTGAATCTAGCTGCCACGCCCTTTTAGGTTTCTAGGTCTTGGAATTCAGATTTCATGTTTGTTTCCGTTGAACATCCGAAGCAGTATTTTACCTACACAATAAATAAAAATCACAAAAAATATAGAAAACATAAATTTAATTAATTTTTTCACAAAAATGTGTTAAATTAATGGGACTAATGAAACTAAAAGTATAAATGATTATTTGTTTTAATAAATGTGCACTTTTTAGTGTTTATCACACCCCCACCCAACTTATTATTAGTCCTAGTAATTTAAGCGAAAACTTAAAAGGAACTTTTTTTAATCTAAATTAGTAATTGTTTTCTTTCTTTATAAATTATCAAATAAGTAAATCTTCCTGTACATTTTATCATTTTTCCATACACACATGAGAAAAAGTATCAATCAATTTATTGTGCCACAATATTTATAGGTCCTGTTAAAAAAAAGTAATATTTTTGTTCTATAGTTATATCAGAATTTACACCTTTTTGGCAATGAGAGTTTATTTATATACAAAAAATATTTTGTATTTTTTACCAACCGAGTTAATATCGGTCGGTATTGACTCACCGCATAAGTCGGTCGGTAAATTTCCAGAATATAAAAATAAAATTTCCTCTTCCCTTGCCTCATTGCTCAATATCTTCTCAATTTCAGATTTATGTTCTCTTCTACTTCAGTCGTGGTAAGGTTTTTTTCTTGCTACTATATTAATTAACATATGTATATTATGTTTGTGTCAAATTAATTAGGAACTTTTATATTTAGGGATTTTGTTTGGGTATGGTTGTATTTAGGTAAAAAAAATCAATCTAATTAGGAACCTTTATTATGAGTGTTTTGATGATTATTTTTAAGTATATATTATAATTTGATATATTTATTTCTGTAACAGAGAGGATTGAAAATTTTCTTTCAGTTTAGTTATAACATTACCGAAATGAATTGAAATAGATGGTGGATGTATGCGAGGCTTAATAATAATGGAACACTTAATATGGACTTTGTGAACATGATACTTGTAGGACATAGAACTTGACGACGCTGTTCTAGGCTCACGGCCTATTGGGGAGTACGAAATAACATGGAGTCGCCACCCGGTGTGAACCCGGACAAAGATTTAAGGCCGCACTCACCCCTCCGCAAGGGAAGACCTCAAACCGTTGGTTTGGAATGGTCCCTTACTTATGTCACTTGTGATGATATGATTTGTGCAATAAACTAACCGAATCTATTCAACATTCATGCTCAAGGGTAATCTACGCTAAGTCCGCATGTATAATAATAACAATGAGAACCTATATCTAAGTTCGCATACTTCAAAGTAAGTTGTCATAACGGCAAACACGCAATAACATACAATCATCACACAAGCATGCTCAATTATCTAATGCGGAAAATAAATAAGAATCTCAGCATAAATATAAATTAAATCCCTAATGTGAAAAAAACCTAATCATGCATAAAGAAATAACTTTCTATCGACTAAATCATGCTTAAGATAAATAACATGCTAACAACCTAATCATGCTTTAATAACAAATAAATAACCTACAAACTACAACATGCTCAAACACAAGTTTGGATGAGACGAAATACGTGTCTCTTAATTGGTACGTGGCGTAGTATCCCGAGTACAAACTGCACTACCGTCCATTCGAATTCGGCTACGGAATTTACGTCCGGGTTTTCATCCTATATACCACAAAAGGGAACACATAATCTGCTCATCCAACAATCACATCATGATTCAAACGAATCTCATGCGATAATATTTCTAAAATAAATAAAATAAACAAAAGATAAAAAAGTAAAAAGGTGCCCTCAGGTCTAACCTCTTTTGTCGTCTCAAGAAAAGGCGTTACACGTCCGTTGGAAGGGTGAATGATCCGCAACTCTTTTGGTTCACTAACTCAACGTCTTTCCTCGCTATTCTGCTGCTCGGGCTGCTGTCTTTACTCTGTTTCGCTGCTGTTTTGCTGCTGTTTTTATGCAACTATTTTGGTTGTTTCAGGGGACTGTTTGGGGCGTTTTGGAAGGGTATTGGCTGCTGTTTTTAGGCGGTTTTGAGGGGGTCTTGTCAGTTTTTGGTACAGTTTTAGGGTGTTTTCTGGACTGTTATAAGGGGTCTAGGTCACGACAATTCTGAGCAGTGGATATGGGCTATTCTCGGCAGTGCAGGGCTTATGTGTGAAAGGGATTTGCGGCAGTGAGGCTAGGTGGCGGTGTGTGAAGGCGTGGAGGCTGTGAGGCTTGACTAAGGGCGTAGGCAGCATTTGTTGTGCGTGTTGGCTAGGAGTGTGTTGTGGACGTGATAAGAGCAAAGGTACAGTTGCGTGGCTGATGGCGTAGGTGGTGTGGCTGCGTGAATGGGGCAAGTGGCGTTGCTAGACAGTTTGTTTATTTTGGCGTGAGGGCGACTAAATGCGGAAGGTTGTGTAATGTGTGAAATGCTTATGCATGGCAAGGGGCGTGAGGGGCAAAGGTTACTCGGCAATTTGTTTTGTTGTCAGCGGAGGCTGTGTGATGCGCTAAGGGCTGTGTGTGCAATTTGTGCGTGGCTGTGTGGCAAGGCGTGAGAGGTTTGATGAAGGCAATGTGAGTCGAATTTGTGTGTGAATGGGCTTAGAATATTATGGTTGATTTTGTGATAATGAGCCAGGGTTTGAAAGGTTGGGTTAAGGGTTCTTTTTATAGGCCAAGTGAGGGGATTTACCTTGTTGGAGAAGGAATAGAATTTATGTATTAATTGGGAGATATTTCATTATTATGTGATAGGGAAAATATTTAATTTGATTTGATTTGTTCTTTTTAATTAAGGATGTGATTTATTTAAATTGGTAGGTGATTTAATTAATTATGAATGTGATTTATTTTAATTAGAATGTTATTTGTTTTAGTTTAGGAAGGGATTTGTTTTATTATGAAGGTGATTTAATTTGATTTATTTATTTAGGAATGAGATTTAATTTAATTTAATTTCATTTAAGTTTAATTTAATTGGTTTTAATTTAATTTGTGACATGTATTTTAAATGTTTTCATTTTTTGGATTGGGCTTGGTGTGTTTTGAAACGGAGGTCCAACAAGCGAACCCGAAGCTACTCCAGCGAGTTAAATCCAACAATGTGTCAATTCTTGACCTTTTCCCTTCCAACGTCCATTTCTCGCGGCTTTCACAACTAAAGAGGTAGTGCCTCCATACGAGACTCATCATCGGGACTTATATGCAAAAATGCAGTGCCTATAGTCCCCCCCACTTTGATGGGACTTGTGCAGTGTGTGACAATGAAAATCCTATCAAAGTACGTGCAATGCATTTTCACTTACCTGGCTCGCCAGCTGCCACTTGACTTGCCATGCTGATCTGAACTGAATTTTATGATGTGTCATTCCCGGCGTGCTAAATCCTGTACCTAGGGTGTCGCGGTTGCGTCTCCATACCTAGAGTGTCGCAGAGTTGATATGTTTGTGCCATTCTCGGCGTGCTAAACCCTATACCTAGGGCGTCGCAGTTGTGCCATTCTCGGCGTGCTAACCCCGTACCTAGGGTGTCGCAGTTGCGTCTCCATACCTAAAGGGTCGCAGAGTTGATGTTGTTATACCATTCTCGGCGTGCTAAACCTCATACCTAGGGCGTCGCAGTTGTGCCATTCTCGGCGTGCTAAACCCTGTACCTAGGGCGTCGTAGTTATGCCATTCTCGGCGTGCTAACCCCGTACCTAGGGTGTCACAGTTGATGTTGTTGTGCCATTCTCGGCTTGTTCATTTCTGAACTTGCTCCATTCTTGGAGTGCCATTCTCGGCTCGTTCATTCTCGAACTGTGCTCCATTCTCGGAGTGTCATTCTCGGCTTGTTCATTCTCGAACTGTGCTCCTTCTTGGAGTGCCATTATCGGTTTGTTTATTCTCAAACTGTGCTCCATTCTCGGAAGTGCCATTCTCGGCTTGTTCATTCTCGAACTGTGCTCCATTCTTGGATTGCCATTCTCGACTTGTTCATTCTCAAACTGTTCTCCATTCTCGGAGTGCCTTCTCGGCTTGTTCATTCTCGAACTGTGCTCCATTCTTGGAGTGCCATTCTCGGCTTGTTCATTCTCGAACTGTGCTCCATTCTTGGAGTGCCATTCTCGTTTTTTTCATTCTTGAACTCTGCTCCATTCTTGGAGTGCCATTCTTCGGCTTTTCATTTTCGAACTGTGCTCCTTCTCGGAGGTCTACCTGGGAGAGCTGATCTGATATCTCCATACCCGGAGTGCCGTACCTGGCAGAACTGATCTGATACCTCCATACCCGGAGTACCGTACCTGGCAGAACTGATCTGATACCTCCATACCTAGAGTTTCGTACCTGGTAGAACTGATCTAATGTCTCCATACCCGGAGAGACTGATACTGATGTTGATGTGGGCCTCGCCCCCAGAGTGCCATACCTGGTAAGACTGATACTGATAATGTGATGGTTCGTTCTCGAACCATGATGTGAGGTGGTCCATTCCCGAACCGTTACTGTTGAGGTTGTCCATTCCCGAACCGTTACTATGAGGTGGTCCATTCCTGAACCATTACTGTGATGTGGTCCATTCCCCAACCGTTACTATGATGTGGTCCATTCCCGAACCGTTATTGTGAGGTGGTCCATTCCCGAACCGTGACTGTGAGGTGGTCCATTCCCGAACCTTTACTGTGATGTGGTCCATTCCCGAACCTTGCTCCATTCTCGGAGTGCCATTCCCGGCTTGTTCATTCTCGAACTGTGCTCCATTCTCGAAGTGCCATTCCCGGCTTGTTCATTCTCGAACCGTGCTCCATTCTTGAAGTGCCATTCCCGCTTGTTCATTCTCGAACTGTTCTCTATTCTCGGATTGCCATTCCCGCTTGTTCGTTTCTGAACTGTGCTCCATTCTCGGAGTGTCATTCTCGGCTTGTTCATTCTCGAACTATGCTCTATTCTCAGAGTACCATTCCCGGCTTGTTCATTCTCGAATTGTGCTCCATCCTCGGAGTGCGATTCCCGGTAAGACTGATTCTGATAAAGGTGTGGGCTTTGCCCCCAGAGTGCCAAACCCAGAAAGACTGATTCTGATAACGATGTGGGCCTCACCCCCAGAGTGCCATACCCGACAACACTGATACCGATAATGATGTGGGCCTAGCCCCCAGAGTGCCATACCCGGCAAGATTGATACTGATGCTAATATGGGCCTCGCCCCCAGACTGATGCTGATGTGGGCCTCGGCTCTGGGATTCATTCCTTGGATTCATTCCAAATTATGACGATGTGGGCCTCGGCCCTGGGATTCATTCCCTGAATTCATTCCAAATTCTGACGACGTGGGCCTCGGCCCTGGGATTCATTCCAAATTCTGACGATGCGGACCTCGGCCCTGAGATTCATTCCCTGGATTCATTCCAAATTATGACGATGTGGGCCTCGGCCCTGGGATTCATTCCAAATTATGACGATGTGGGCCTCGGCTCTGGGATTCATTCCCTGGATTCATTCCAAATTATGACGATGTGGGCCTCGGCCCTGGGATTCATTCCAAATTCTGATGACGTGGGCCTCGGCCCTGGGATTCATTCCAAATTATGACGATGTGGGCCTCGGCCCTGGGATTCATTCCCGGATTCATTCCAAAATCACTGATGATATAGGCCTCGGCCTTTTGGATTCATTCCTGGATTCATTCCAAAACTCTGACGATGTGGGCATCGACCCTGGGATTCATTCCCGGATTCATTCCAAAACTCTGATGATGTGGGCCTCGACCCTGGGATTCATTCCCCAAACTGCTGATAGTTTGGGCCTCGGCCCTGGGATTCATTCCCAAAACTGCTGATAAGGTGGGCCTCGACCTTGGGATTCCTTCCCGGATTCATTCTAAAACTCTAGCGATGTGGGCCTCGACCCTGGGATTCATTCCCTAAACTGCTGATAGTGTGGGCCTCGGCCCTGGGATTCATTCCCGAAACTGAAACTAATATGGGCCTCAACCCTGAGACTCATCCCCAAAACTACTACTCATATGTTGCTGATTCTGGTTGGCTTGTCTTTGCCGCTTTCTCTTTTTCTTTTTTGAAACCTGTGAATACAAAACAAAGCAAACACAAAAAAGAATGCAAAATACGTTACGTGTATGCATGCATTCATGGATGAATTTCCTATTCCGTTAGGTTAGGTCTTCCGCCAGTTCTCCAGGTGATTGCCCAATCTTATCTCTGGTCTCATGACTCAATATCTTGTTATGTTCCTGAATCACGATGTGGTAGACTGGTCACCCCCGGACTTGGCTTAACTTTCTGCTCTCCGCTTCTTACATTAGGTCAAGGTGGACCACGTGATGTGGCATTCCATATCATCATGCTATATCACATGCTATGAAATAGTCCCAATAGCTACACATATTATCATCCTCAAAGAATGCCCAGTATTGAAACCAGAGAACCTTCAAAACACTCGATGCAAATTGAATCCAAGTCATCGAATAAATGATCTAAGCCAGACTCAAAGTGTGTGTGTGCAAAGGTTCCTTCGCAGATTCATCCCCAGGTGAGCCAACTCAATGATTTCGTCAAAAAATTGGGATCGATGGGTCAAACCAGCCTAGATGTCTCAATTATGCCTGTAGTTGCTTTTCTGTTCTCAATGTGTATGGTTTTCTTTCTCTTTTGTCTCTTTCTTTTTCTTTTCATTTTGAACTTCTTTTTTCTTTTCTTTTTTTTTCCTTTTTTTTTCTCTTTTTTTTTCACACACCCTTTAAGGTAGCATTCTCCTCATGGTGGTCCTAATACTCTCCCATGGGTAGCTTCACACTTATCGGTTATAGGTGTTTCAATTCTTTTCTTTAGAGACTTTTCTTTCATTTTCAACCATACCACACATCATAATATAAGCAAATCAAGATAGACGTCTAAGAAAACGTTCATTCACCGACCTACAATCTCTTCAACTAATCACCTTGCAAACTACTCAGGTTTTCTCCACTAAGAACCTATAGTGAAGTGCTTACGAGTCTAACATAGATCAATCTTTCAAAGTATCAGATAAAAGCACATCAAGAGTTTATCGTTTCTAAGATTTCACCCTAAAGCAAACGATTTCATCATTGGACTTATGCCTAACGATTAAGGACATAAAAACAATCTTCTTCTTTTTAGTTTTTTAGTTTTTTATTTTTTTATTTTTTTTTCTTTTCTTGTTTTTTTCTTTTTTTTCTTCTTTTTTTCTCTTTTTTTTTTCTGAAGGCCCCCCAATAGTCTTTCTATCATTGCAGTAAAGTTCTCTGTTCCTCAGTTTCCTTTTCCACGATATCCATGTTTGCTAAACTCTTCTTTGACAAGTCTTCTTTTTCCTAACCCAACGGATATCTATGATGGCTTTTAAGACACGGGGGTTAACATGATGAATGTATGCATGAGATGCATGAGATGCGTGCGATGTATGGAATATATAAGTCATAAGAATTTTACACTAGTTGGCCCATCAGCATTTTAGAAACTTTTGGCCCGATTGCCATAAAGCACAGACTCGTCCCAGTTTAAATGGCCCAACAAGCCCATACTTCATGACAACAAGTTCAACTGAATCCAAATGACAATGGTCCAAAACATAAAGGAATAGTCTCTACTGATCCTACAAATATAGTTCATATGCGAGTTTACAGGGGTATAGACAAAAGCTCTCGTCGATGAAGGATTACCCATAACTAGGTCTCCCCACTCAAGGGTCCGAGCGACCAAGTGAGTGTTAGACAATTATGACCCATAGCGTCACTATTTGTACAGATCACGGTGTTGTTGTACAAATTAACTATGTGACAAATGAGATTGTACTCTTATCATTTGTGATTAGATCACCTAGATGTATAAATGATGAGAGGTCCTTGTGATTTATTCCTCGACGGAGAATGATATGAGACAGTATCAGTCCACGAAGGATAAATCATTAAATATCCCTAGTCAGAGTATTATCGAGATAAGACATCGATAAATACGTAAAAGACTAGTATTACACTTGTGCGCATTTGTGAGGGCACAATGACATAGTTCTCATATATTTGGGTATAGGATACTCATGCAAGTGTAATAGGAGGTTGTGTTTTACCGATGGTACGGGAAAAATCTTCGCTCTGGATAAGACCCCCTCGGAATTCCATTGGTAGTATGACTATGTGTCTATGGAAGTCCGACATCAGGGTAGGTGTATTTGGTCTTAACCTGAGACTTGCACCGCTAATACTTACGACAATCAATATACTTTGGTTGAGGTCGTCCAGGGCTTTAACCGGTTCTGTGTACGCCAATATTGGGTATATTGAGAATCGTAGCGTGTTAGGTGTGATGTCAAGATGGAAGTGTCACTCCAGTCATATGGAGATGATGGTCACGTAGGATACGGACTGGTTCTCTTAAATGCTGCAGCTATCGGGATAAAATGACAAGGTACGGTTTATCCGATTATAGAGACTAGTCACCAGACATCCGACATGTGTTTCGTACGGGGTAGACACAATTCTAGCCCCAGGCCTAGCACGTGATCATCCGATACTGGACAGAAATACGCAATACTACAGTATACTACGCTTGATACAGATCATTTATTCCTATAAGGATATTTCCGGAGAATTGTGTAGGCATGGCGCTTTGCTAGAGGCCAACCTTGTCTTGTAAATCGGTATAAACGTAGTACGAGGTACGTACGTGTTCGGATAGTCCGACGACCGAATTTACTGCCAACATATCCGGGGATCTCATGGGTCGCTTCCCAAAGATTCACCGATGACGTATAACTCGTACTCTATATTAATCTGGGATTAATTAGAAGAGAGAGAGAATTAATCTGGGATTAATAGCAGAGATATTTTATCTGGGATAAAATATCATTAAAGAGAGATAACTGTTATTTTGAATTAATCGAGAAATTAATATATTTGATATATTAAACGAAATTGGATTTCGACGTGGAATTAAAATTAGATTTTAATTCGGGTGACGAATTAATTTAGAATTAATTCGTTAGCGACATGAATAGTGATTTCGCTAGGCGTAATCATTTAATTACGATGCAATGGAAAATTCGTTAATTTAGAATTAGCGAACCCGAGCCCGAGATAATTTGCGAGCGCATTCGTATTTCGAATTCGAGTGCGGCTCATCAAATCAAGCGTCAAATCACTAGTCGCATCAAGCGTCAAATCACAAGTCATTTTGAGTGATGTGACATGACAAGTTGATGGATTGAGTGATGTGGGTGGTTGGAGGCTTTAAATGGTTTGACTTTTTAAAGCCAAATTCACATGAAATGCATGTGAAATTCAAATGAGTGTATATAATACACAAATTTGGAACCAACCAAAGTAAATCGCTCTCATTTCTTCTCTTTCTTTCTCACGTCCATGGAGGCATAATGAGCTCACTGGTTTGCAACAAAACCGTGAGTTGGGAAGCATGGAGTTGGGTTTTTGTGGCAAAAACCGCAAGTGCTAGCACACTACGAGATATACGAAGGTGATAGGGAAGCGCACCCATGAGCCGGGAACCGTTCGACGAAGCTTGGAGCTTGACGAAGGACCAAAACGAAGCCAAAACAGTGAGCACAAAAACTGCAGTTCACGCCAACCAGTGAGCAGATTTTTGAGTTCCGTTGCTTGCCGTGTCGCTCAACCGATTGATGTAAGTATTCCGCAACTTCTTCGATGTGTATTCGCAATGTTTTCATGATTATAATCGATCTTGGGACCTTAATAGAAACCAACAATGGTATCAGAGCAAGGTTTGAGCATGAAATATTTTAGGGCTTAAAATTTAGGTAAAAATGATTTGAGCATATTTGGATGAAATTGGATGAATTAGTATTCTTAGATATGTTTTAATTTGAGATTGATTGGATCAATTTGAATAAAAATTGTTTGGAACAAATTTACCCAATTTTGGACGTGTTGGCCGAATGGTCTAATGCCATAATGTCTTGGATTTTTGATTTTTGGTTCATTGGATGTGTTGGAAATCATATGGGGATATTGATTTAATGTTGAATTGAATTTAATTGGATTGAATTTTATTTGGAAAAAATAACCTCCCTTGGCCGAGACTTGAAGAAGCATGTAATGGGTTTGATTTTTATCAAAATGTGTTGGACATGTGATGATGAAGATGAACATGATTAATTGGACTAATTGGTGTTTTGGAAATATTGAATTGGCTAATTGGTCATGTTATACACTTTAGAATTAATTAGATTATGAAATTGGACTTTATGATTTAATTAATTGGGCTTAAAATTGGATTTTGGCTTTTGCGTTGTAATTGGGCTTATTGGGCTTTGTTGTACAAAGTTGGGTTAAGGCAAATTGGATTGGATCCAATTGGGCCTAAAACCGCATCCATAAAGCCCAAATGCGACTAAGTGAACCTTTAAAGTTTAATTGGGCCTAATGGGCCAAAATTTAATTTATATGCTTATGGGCAACTCCCGGATTGGATTTTGGTTATTCAGTTTGACCCGAGTTGACCAAAAGTCCACGCCTCAAGAAATTAATTAAAAGCCCATTGGACTTTAATTAAATTGACGTTGGACGTTAATCGGGCTTTGAGACCCGTTGCGATTAAATTTGGAATTTAAGTCGTAAAAGTTCATTATTAAAGTGTAGTATTTAATTTGGAATTAAATAGTGAATTGGAATTAAATACAATTGAATTGGATTTAATTGTGTAGTTTAATTTAATTCAAGAATATGTACTTTGAGTACTTATTCGCAAAGACGAGTTTGACTCGAGCAAAATCAAATCGTTGTTTGAACATTGGATGATCACTAATTATCAGATTAATTAATTTGATTAGATTGATTGATAACATGCTTGTGTGAATACATGGTTGCGATGCATGAATAATGTAATCGGATGGATATTAGATGGGTGAGGCAATTTTAGAAATTGTTGTAATAAATTCGATTTATTAATTGGACCTGCGTGTCCAGCCTTATCACCTCATATTCTTTGTATTCTCTTTTCACCTATTCCCCTCAATGTAAATGAGGTTTCTTTAGAAGTGTAGTGTAACGGGTAGAAGTGATACTTGTGCTAGCGGGAGAGAGAAAGGGAGAGATTTGATCTAGGATCAATGTGTAAAGTATCCATCCGCATATCGTTATTATTTATTTATACGCGCTTTATTATGTGTTTAGAATGCATGTTTAAGGGTGTATGATGATGAGACCTTAACAAAGATAATAAATTGGTTGCCAATTTGCACTCGAAAAACCCTCAAATAATATTAAACTTCTTTCCTTCCATTGAGTGATTCTCACTCAAGATCTAAGACGATATTGGTTTGTTGGCCAAAGTCAAGGCCTTTGTCTGTCGAAGATGTGTTTGAATCACAAAGGCTTTGTTCCATATCAGTGTCTTGTCCAAGTTGTGGTTTGTTGGCCAAAGTCAAGACCACTTCTTGTCCATCGACATTGATTACGAAGCTTTCCATGGTCAATGGGTCGCGCTTAACTGGGATCACTAAGTTTGTTGTGCCAAAGCCAAGGCTTAGTTGATTCAGAGGAAAAAGGTTAGGTAATACATTGGTTGTATTGGCATATATAAGATATATCTTTCGGACTTGGATGTCCCCCTACCGGATCTAGGAATTGGATTGGATCCAATCGATCTTAGAGATCTACCTAGTTAATTATCATACAATTTGTTGGCCAAAGTCAAGATTGTGTGATATTTAACGGGATCCTAGCCCACTAGGAAACGCGGTTTCCCGAGCTTGACAGAGGGTTAGAGGCTCGCCGAAAAATAGTGGGAGGCAAGAATTGAATTTGCAATACTCGTTCCATTACTCGCCATACGTGCTCATACAAATATCCATTCGTCAAAGAAATTAAATGTTAGTTGGACTAATATTTAAATGTTGTTTTAATAAATAGTTGGACTATATTCAAACAATTCATTTATAAGTGATTATATAATTGGATTATGATAATCAATATATTTGATTTAATTAAAATTATAGTTGATTAAAATAGTTGGACTATAATAATCATTATAATAAATAGTACCTAAATCGTTGAATTAAATAGTTGGACTATTAGAATCAAGATTAAAATTGAAAGATTGACATTTAAAACATAATCCTAGGGAAAATGTATTTAAATGGTTTAATTTTCATATTGGGAATAAAATTTCAGGATGGTCCTGGAAAATTAATAAGTTTTTTTATTTGATAAAATAATATTAGGCCTAAGCCAGAGTTAAGCAAATAGTAGAGCATACTTTGGAAGATTATGTAATGATAACTTTAGTGCTTAATCCATTATACTTACCGAAGTAGACTCCTTAATTTCTTATTCAGAACTAAGGATTAGATCCTTAAAGTACGTTAATGAAATTGAAGGATCTTCAAAGAATCTATCCTTAGAATCTTAGAAGTACTAAATTGCAATATTTAACTCTTGGAGAGTTAATGACTATTCTCAAGGAGATAAAAAGTCAAAGTTTGCAATTAGGCAAGTAGCGCTAGTCGCACTTTACTTCGATATTCTAGAAGGCTGAGGCTAGGCCAAAGGCTTCTGGAGTATTGAAATAGGCAAAGGCAAAATCATTATAGTCTTCTGGGAAGATAAAGGTCATATCCCAAAATGTCTGCTTAAATGTGGCAAACGGGATCGCGAAAGCGTGACTGCCATTTGGACAAAGCAGACATGAAGGAATTGAAGACGAGCAAGGCTCTAACTTCAAATATGTTTGTCAACATTATGTTCACTACTAGTATTAAAATTGGATTTTAGATACTTAGTATTGTACATATATATATATATTATATATATATATTATATATATATATATATATATATATATATATATATATATATATATATATATATATGATATTCAGAATCTGCTGTGAGCAGGATACTGACTTCAGTTGAGATTCATCTGCGAATTTGTTAACGGGACGAAAGTCGTTGTTTTAACCGTAGATACCTAAGCTTAGGAACTACCCTCGGGGTGTACCTAAGTTAGGAAATTGTTATAATGTAACTAGTTTGACTAGGAACATTATCTTTATATCAGTGTATTATCCGTTGCGAATATACCTTTATATTTTACAACACTAAAGTGTTTTATTATATAAGGATGATATTGAGATAAACACATTAGATGTGAATAAAAAATTTATATTTTGAATATAAATAAATCTCAAATATATATTATGACAAACAAATAGCTCGAACTGATTTGATCAGGAAGAAACTAATTGTGGCATTGTTGTCTGGGACACAATCAAACAAGACTTGTATATCCGCACTTTTGAAGAGTTGGTACTAGGACTAATTTGATTCTAATCAAATAAAGTCTACGAATCTAGTTTATTGGGCAAAGTGACTAAAACACTATTTACTTGGTAAAAGTGTAAATGCCACCGATCTGATAGCCATAGTTCATAGTGAAGCAAGTGGACCCATGTCTAGCTGGGCTAGAGGTGGATATGAATATTTCGTAACCTATACGGATGTGGCATCGCGTAATGGTTATGTGTTTCTTTTGAAGAACACAAATCGGAAATTTTTACAGTTTCGACACGAAATAGACATACAGATCGGCTACAATATTATTTCGTCACGGTAAGACCGTAATGAAAAATACTCAAGCAATAAGTTTCTAAAATACTTGAAAGAGTAAAGTATTCTTTCAAATGAGGACTCCTCCCGGAACACGTCATTGTGACGGTGTGACCGAAATGAGTAACCGAATTTTGTTGGACATGATAAGATTAATCAAGAGTCGCTATGAGCTACCATTTCCTTCAACAGATAAGCATTAACAGTGCAGAACTTATTTAGAATAAGGTTCCATTAAAATCTGTTTGACAGATTTCATATTAGATATGAACGGAAAAGAAACCGGGTTTCACATTCCTGTTAAATTTGGGAATGCTAGGCATATGTTTGGATGATACCAAACTAAAACCCAAATTGGATAAGTGCCAAATGTAGGTTATCCTAGGGATACCATAAGTATTGTACTTATACAACTCACATGAGAACAATTCGATTGTTACTCACCAAGCGTTTTTTTTTCCTAAGAGGAATACCGATATGCAGTGGTAAGTAGGAGGATGGTAAAACTCGATGAAAATCATAGTAATACTATTCCAGGCACCGAATCCTAATGGAACAAAAATAGTTCATCAAGGATGTAACTATTACCATTAATCTTCGAATACACAAGAACCGCATAGTCGGATAGAGTCAGAAAACAACCTGGGTATGGGTTTCTGATCTCACCTCGTAAAGATGTCTATCTTTTGAGGTATACGAACTGACTACGTACTAGGAAGTGATACAAGGTATCGACTCCCTATTATGACAAAGTGTCATGAGTCCGAAATGGATTCCATGTATATTAACAAGTTTGGACACTAGTTGATGTACCGCAAGGCATTGTGTCTACTGGCAATTTATTAGTCTTCAAGGAAGACATACATGGATGGCAACATACCAACGTATAAAGCTAGGCTTTTAGCGGAAAGGTATCGTCATCAACATTGTGTTGATTACGATTCAACCTTTTACCTGTTGCCATGGTAAATCCATTTGGATAATGCTTGCTAATGCTGCATGTTTCATTAGATGAAATATGTCAGCTTAACGGGAAAATCGCTTTCCTGAAAAGGAAACCTTTCGGAGGATGTTTATAACATCCTGACGATTTTGTCGCACCAAAACTAGCAAACAAGGTTTGCAGGTTAATCGATCCATGTTTGGATTGAAGCAAGCATAGGTTCTTGGAATTATCGTTTTGATGTAATCATAATAGTTTATGATTTAATTCAAAACGAAATGATTCTTGTGTATATAAGAGGGTTAGTAGGAGTGCACTGACAGTGGTTGTCCTATAAATAATGATAATACGTCATTTCTTGGAAATGATATTCCCAAAATAACAATCGGTGAAAGCTTGGCTTTCGAGAAAATTCTCCGTAGAATTTTTGGGAGAAAACAACCTTTATTCAAGGAATAAAGATCTACTGGGATAGATTAAGTTGTTAAAACTCTTTAAGAAATCGTACATTGAAAAATGTACGTGACCTGGTGTCTCATACGCTTTGAGCATATAGATTCACAAACAGGCCAATCTGAGTGATAGTCACTGGATTGATGTTAAGAACATCCGTTAGTATCTGAGAGATCTAAGGATGTTGTCTTAATCTGTGGAGATGAAGAACTTGAAGTGACTGAGATCACTACTGCAAGTTTCCTAAACCGATAAGACGACTAAAAGTCGCAAACGGTACTACAAAGTTTGAATAACGGTACAGTGAGCTGGAAATCTTCCAAGCAAGATACTGTTACCGAATAAACAACAAATGCGGGTTTATTTTTGCAACTGAGGCGGCAATAGAAGCCTTCTGGGTCGATAAACAAATCTAATTAGATTAGATATAATTCTGTTAGCAGCTGAGCTAGGTGTCAGCACAGGCTAAAGAATTAATGGTCTCATCAACGATCCAGATACATACTTCGACTATTCATCTGATTCGTTCGGATCATACATCGTGGCGATATGATGATCGAATAAATCGCATCAGATGATAATTATGCAAATCCGCTGACGAAAGCTTTTCTCAGCTGTTTGAGCCAACCGTACATAGTTCGGGTGTCAAGCACTCGAGTGACTGGCTATAGGCCAAGTGGGAGATTGTTGGACAATTATGACCCATAGCGTCACTATTTGTACAGATCACGATGTTGTTGTAAAAATTAACTATGTGACCAAAGAGATTGCACTCTTATCATTTGTGATTAGATCACCTAGATGTATAAATGATGAGAGGTCCTTGTGATTTATTCCTGGACGGAGAATGATATGAGACAGTATCAGTCCACGAAGGATAAATCATTAAATATCCCTAGTAAGAGTATTATCGAGATAGGACATCGATAAATACATAAAAGACTAGTATTACACTTGTGCGCGTTTGTGAGGGCACAACGGCATAGTTCTCATATATTTGGGTATAGGATACTCATGCAAGTGTAATAGAAGGTGGTGTTTTACCGATGGTACGGGAAACAGCTTTGCTCTGGATAAGACCCTATCGGAATTCTATTGGTAGTATGACTATGTGTCTATGGTAGTCCGACATCAGGGTAGGTGTATTTGGTCTTAACCTGAGACTTGCACCGCTAATACTTACGACAAACAATATACTTTGGTTGAGGTCGTCCAGGGCTTTAACCGGTTCTGTGTACGCCAATATTGGGTATATTGAGAATCGTAGTGTGTTGGGTGTGATGTCAAGAAGGAAGTGTCACTCCAGCCATATGGAGATGATGGTCACGTAGGATACGGGACTGGTTCTCTTAAATGCTGCAGCTATCGGGATAAAATGACAAGGTCAGGTTTATCCGATTATAAAGACTAGTCACCAGACATCTGACATGTCCTTCGTACGGGGCAGACATAATTCCAGCCCCAGGCCTAGCACGTGATCATCCGATACTGGACAGAAATACGCAATACTACAGTTTACTACGCTTGATACAGATCCTTTATTCCTGTAAGGATATTTCCGGAGAATTGGGTAGGCATGGCGCTTTGCTAGAGGCTAACCTTGTCTTGTAAATCGGTATAAACGTAGTACGAGGTACTTACGTGTTCGGATAGTCCTACGACCGAATTTACTGCCAACATATCCGGGGATCTCATAGGTCGCTTCCCAAAGATTCACCGATGACGTATAACTCGCACTCTATATTAATCTGGGAATAATTAGAAGAGAGAGAGAATTAATCTGGGATTAATAGCTGATATATTTTATCTGGGATAAAATATCATTAAAGAGAGATGACGGTTAATTTGGAATTAATCGAGAAATTAATATATTTGATATATTAAACGAAATTAGATTTCGACACGGAATTAAAATTAGATTTTAATTCGGGCGAACGAATTAATTTGGAATTAATTCGTTAGTGACGTGAATAGTGATTTCGCTAGGCGTAATCATTTAATTACGATGCAACGGAAAATTCGTTAATTTAGAATTAGCGAACCCGAGCCCAAGATTATTTGCGAACGCATTCGTATTTCGAAATCGAGTGCGGCTCTTCAAATCAAGCGTTAAATCGCTAGTCGTATCAAGCGTCAAATCATAAGTCACTTTGAGTGATGTGACATGACAAGTTGATGGATTGAGTGATGTGGGTGGTTTGAGTCTTTAAATTATTTGACTTTTTAAAGCCAAATTCACATGAAATGCATGTGAAATTCAAATGAGTGTATATAATACACAAATTTGGAACCAACCAAAGTAAATCTCTCTCATTTCTTCTCTTTCTTGCTCACGCCCATGGAGGCATAATGAGCTCACTGGTTTGCAACAAAACCGTGAGTTGGGAAGCATGGAGTTGGGTTTTTGTGGCAAAAACCGCAAGTGCTAGCACACTACGAGATATACGAAGGTGATAGGGAAGCTCAACCATGAGCCGGGAACCGTTCGACGAAGCTTGGAGCTTGATGAATGACCAAAAACGAAGCCAAAATAGTGAGCACAAAAAATGCAGTTCACGCCAACCAGTGAGCAGATATTTGAGTTCCTTTGCTTGCCGCGTCGCTCAACCGATCGATGTAAGTATTCCGCAACTTCTTCAATGTGTATTCGCAATGTTTTCATGCTTATAATCGATCTTGGGACCTTAATAGAAACCAACAGTGAGCGCACCTTTTTTATACCCAAAGGTACGTGCCAACGAGTTATGGTATGTGACTGACTGTCAAATGGATTTCTCGTTGTAGATTCCCCAGAGGGAGGGTGGAGCGAGACTCTCTTAAGTACCCAAGCCTCTTAGGGTCTTATCGCTTGGTGACAAGAATAAACAACGAGTCCTCCAAATTAGTCCATCACGGTAGGCTACTAGTACATGATTATCTAGGTGGCTTCACAGCTTTTCCTTATAGAAAGGTAGTGAATGAAGGAAGACACCAAACCATTACCTAGCCTTAAAAGTTCCTTTTATTAAACCCCTTTCAACCCACGGTAAACACAGTTAACTAAAGCACAAATCACAATCATTAGAAGACATTATTTCGGGGCCAATTCTCTATCCCCAGTGGAGTCGCCAGACTGTAGGACACAGAACTTGACGACGCTGTTCTAGGCTCACGGCCTAGTTGGGAGTACGAAATAACATGGAGTCGCCACCCGGTGTGAACCGGGACAAAAATTTAAGGCCGCACTCACCCTTCGCAAGGGAAGACCTAAAACCGTTGGGTTCGGAATGGTCCCTTACTTATGTCACTTGTGATGATATGATTTGTGGAATAAACTAACCGAATCTATTCAACATTCATGCTCAATGGTAATCTACGCCTAAGTCCGCATGCTTAATAATAACAATGAGAACCTATATCTAAGTTCGCATACTTCAAAGTAAGTTGTCATAACGGCAAACACGCAATAACATACAATCATCACACAAGCATGCTCAATTATCTAATGCGGAAAATAATTAAGAATCTAAGCATAAATATAAATTAAATCCTTAATGTGAAAACAACCTAATCGTGCATAAAGAAATAACTTTCTATCGACTAAATCATGCTTAAGATAAATAACATGCTAACAACCTAATCATTCTTTAATAACAAATAAATAACCTACAAACTATAACATGCTCAAACACAAGTTTGGATGAGACGAAATACATGTCTCTTAAGTGGTACGTGGCGTTGTATCCCAATTACAAACTGCACTACCGTCCATTCAGATTCGGCTACGAAATTTACGTCCGGGTTTCCATCCTATATACCACAAAAGGGAATACATATTCCGCTCATCCAACAATCACATCATGCCTCAAACGACTCTCATGCGATAATATTTCTAAAATAAAAAAAATAAACAAAAGATCAAAAAGTAAAAAGGTGCCCTCAAGTCTAACCTCTTTTGTCGTCTCAAGAAAGGGCGTTACACGTCCGTTGGAATGGTGAATGATCCGTAACTCTTTTGGTTCACTAACTAAACGTCTTTCCTCGCTGTTTTGTTGTTCGGGCTGCTGTCTTTACTTCGTTTCGCTGCTGTTTTGTTGCTGTTTTTAAGCCACTGTTTTGGTTGTTTCAGGGGACTGTTTTGGGCATTTTGGAGGGGTATTGGCTGCTATTTTTAGGCGGTTTTGAGGGGGGTCTTGTTGGACAGTTATGACCCATAGCGTCACTATTTGTACAGATCATGGTGTTGTTGTACAAATTAACTATGTGACAAGGAGATTGCACTCTTATCATTTGTTATTAGATCACCAAGATGTATAAATGATATGAGATCCCTATGATTAGTTCCTGGATTGAGATGATATGAGACAGTATCAGTCCTCGAATGATTAATCATTAAATATCCCTAGTCGTAGTATTATCGAGACTGGACATCGATAATGCGGAATAGACTAGTATTACACTTGTGCGTGTTATGTGAGATCATAATAGCTTCGCTCTAGATAGACCCCTCGGAATTCCATTGGTAGTATGACTATGTGTCTATGAAAGTCCGAAATCAGGGTAGGTGTATTTGGTCTTAACCTGAGACTTGCACCGCTAATACTTGTGACAATCGGTATGCTTTAGTTTTGGTCGTCCAAGTCTTTAATCGGTTCTGCGTACGCCTCTGCTGGGTATAATTAGAATCGTAGTGTATTGGGTGTGATGTCAAGACGGAAGTATCACTTCAGTCATAGTGGAGATGATGTCATGTAGGATACGGTATTAGTGCTCTTAAGTACTGCAGTCATCGGGATGATATGACTAGGTCATGTTCGTCCGATTATAGAGACTAGTTACTAGACATCCGACATGTGCTTCGTACGGGGCAGACACAGTTTCAGCCCCAGGCCTAGCACGTGACATCCAATACTGGATCGCAATACACAATACTACGTATACTACGCCTGACATAGATTATATATTCCAGTAAGAATATTTCTGGAGAATTGGGTAGGCACGATGCTTTGCTAGAAGCCAACCATGTCTTGTAAATCGGTAAGCATGTGGTACGAGGTACACACGTATTTGGATAATCTGATGACCGTATTTACTGCCAACATATCCAGGGATCTCTTGGGTCGCTTCCCAAAGATTCACTGATGACAGTTGATTTAAATTAGAATTAATCTGGGATTAATTAAGAGAGAGAATTAATCTGGATTAATTAAGATGGAGAAAATTAATTTGGGATTAATTGAGGTATTATTTAATCTGGGATTAAATGTGTTCGGAAGAGAGAGAACGCGATTAATTTGGAATTAATCGGTAAAATAAATTTAATAGTTAAATTTGATTTTTCTATTTTATTTATTCGTATGGGCTAAAATTAATATATCAGATATATTAATATGAATTGAATTTCGTTACGAAATTAAAGTTGGACTTTAATACGAACGAACGAGTTAATTTAGAATTAATTCGTAAGCGACGTTCGTAATATATATTTGCGAGGCATCGTCATTTAATTAAATTAGATTTAATTATTTAGCGATGAAAGTTCGTTTAATAGGATTAAACGGATCTGAGCCGCGGCAAATGTTCGTAGAGACATTTTTAGTTTTGAATTCAAAATGGTGGAGCCCACTTCACACATGTCACACATGTGAAGTGGTGGTTGGAAAGTGGTTGGTATTTATGCCAAAACCACTTACTTTCCAACTACTCGGTTTAGGTGAAACCAAATTACCCCAACTACATGGTTTTGGTGAAAAGGGTAAAAACCCTTAAACAAAACCCAAGCACTCTCTCTTCACACTAGTAACACAACACAAAACCCTAATACACAAGCCATATGGGCGTGAACTTGCTTCTCCCTTCTCTTTGATTTTTTTGCAAAATCAACAAAGCTAGCACTTGGAGAAATCAACTAAGGTGATAGGGAAACTACTTCAAGAGTTGGAATCATCACTCAAAGCTTTGATCTTGGAGATCTCTTCTCAAAATTTTAAAGCTCAAATCCGTTCATTGTAAGTATATTCCGCAACTTATTTTGAATTATGAACACCTTTACATGCTTATTAGATCCTTGGCATGTTCTAGGAACACTAACAATGGTATCAAGAGCCAATTTTAAGCATGAAAATTTTAGGGTTCATGAGACTAAAATTTGGGACTTTTGTGTTTTGAGCATGATTTCTTCAAATTGATGCTTTGAGCATGCTTAGATTATGTTAACTTAGAGTTGTGCATGATTAGATTTGAGAAAAATTGATTGGATCAAATTTTTTAAATTCTCTTATCATGGCCGAAACTGTGAAGACAGTGGACTGCTGTTTTATTTTTTTTGTAACATGAAATGATGTGTTTAAATGCATGTTTAAATGTTGATTGTTGGTTTGATTAGATTAGAATCAAGTCAATAATGTTTATGTTAAAATCAAAGAGCACGTTGAGCATGAAATGATGTGTTTTGGCTTCAATTTGTTTTGAGCATGAATTGATGGATTAAGCATGATTAATTAAGTTAATTGTTATTTTGGAAATATTGAGTTTAATTAATTAATCATGGCTAATATACTTTAATTAAAGTAATTATGATATTTGGAATATTATAATTATGTTAATAAGCCTTTAATTAAGAATTGGGCTAAAAGTGTGTATTTGGGCTTAATGGGCTTGGTTTGACTAAGTTTGGTTTTGGACTTTTGGATTGGATCCAATTGGGCCCAAAATCAATTCCATAAAGTCCAAATATATCACTTGACCTTTTAAAGAATTTAATTGGGCCTAAATTAATTTGTAGGCAATAGGGTGATTCCTATTGGGCCTTGGCATTTTGGGTTTGATCCATTATGGCCAAAGCCCATGCCTTAAGAATTAATTAAAAGCTCATTGGACTTTAATTGAAATGACATTGGATGTTATTGGGCCTTTGAGACCCATTAAGATTGGATTTGGAATCCAAGTCTTTAAGGCTTATAAGTAAGTGTAAATATTTAATTTGGAATTATATTGGAATTAGTATTGAATACAAATAAATTGGATTTAAAGTTGTAGTTCGATATAATTCAAGAATTCGTACTTTAAGTATTTATTCTTAAACGAGTTGGAATCGTGCAAATCAAATCGTTGTTTGAACATTTGATGGTCATTAATTCAAAAATTAATTAATTGGATTAGATTGATTGAATAACATGATTTGTATGAATACATGAATGTGTTGTATGAATAATGTATATCGGATGGATATTAGAAGGGCGAGAGCAATTTTGGAAATTATAATAAATTTAGAATTTATTTAAATTGAACCTGCATGTCCAGCCTTTTATCTCATTTCTCATTGTATTTCTCTTCTCACCTATTCCCCTCAATGTAAATAAGGTTTCTTTATTGTATTTTATAATTGGGTAGAAGTTAGAATAGTTCTAGCCGGGGAGAGGAAAGTGAGTGATTTGTTCTAGGAACAATTTGTGACATATCCATCTGTATATTATTATTAATTTATTTATTTATATGCGCTTTATTATGTATTTAGAATGCATGTTTAAGGGTGTATGATGATGAGACCTTAACAAAGATAATAAATTGGTTGCCAATTTGCACGCGAAAAACCCTCAAAACATATTAAGCGTTTTTCGTTCCGTTGAGTGATTCTTACTCCAGATCCAAAGTTGGCATTGGTTTGTTGGCCAAAGTCAAGACATTTGTCAATTGCGGATGTATTTGAATCATGAGAGTTTTGTTCCATATCGGTGTCTTGTCCAAGTCGTGATTTGTTGGCCAAATTCAAGATCACTTCTTGTCCATCGACATTGATTACGAAGCTTTCCATGTCAATGGGTTCCGCTTAACTAGGATCATTAAGTTTGTTGTGCCAAAGCCAAGGCTTAGTTGATTCAGAGGAAAAAGGTTAGGTAATATATTTGATATATTGGCATATATAAGATATATGTTTCGGACTTGGATGTCCACCTACTGGATCTAGGAATTAGATGGGATCCAATTGATCTTAGAGATCTACCTAGTTAATTATCATACAATTTGTTGGCCAAAGTCAAGATCGTGTGTTATTTAACGGGATCCTAGCCCACTAGGAAACTAGGTTTCCCGAGTACTCCACATAGGGTTAGAGGCTCGCTGAAAAATAGTGGGAGGCAAGTATTAGATTTTCAATATTCGTTTAGTTACTTGCCATACGCGCTCAATCAAATATCATTCGTCAAATAAATTATATATTAGTTGGACTAATATTTATTGTTTTTTTAATTAAACAGTTGGACTGTATTCAAACTACTTCATTTATAGTTGATTATATAATTGGATTATACTAATCAATATATTTGAATTTTACCCCTCATTTATAGTTGATTATATAATTGGATTATAGTAATCAATATATTTGGATTTTACTAATCATGTATAATGATTATATAATTGGATTATAGTAATCAATATATATTTGATTTTAACCAATAAAATTGTAATAAGTTATATAGTTAGACTATAGTAATCATTACATTAAATTGTACCTGAAATCGTTGATTAAATAGTTGGACTATTAGAATCAAGATTAAAATGAAAGATTAATGTTTAAAACATTATCCTAGGGAAAATGTGTTTAAACGACTTTAATTTTCAAATTGGGAATAAATTTCAGGATAATCCTGAAACTAAGAAGTTACTTTATTTGATAAAATAACATCTTAGGCCTAAGCCCGGAGTTAAGCAAACAGTAGAGCATGATCTTTGGAAGATTCATGTGATGATAACTTTAGTGTTTAATCCATTATGCTTGCCATAATGACTCTTTAATTTCCTAATCAGAACTAAGGATTAGATCCTTAAAGTATGATGAAGAAATTGAAGGATCTTCATAGATCTATTCTTAGATCTTAGAAATATTAAATTGCAATAAACAACTCTTGGAGAGTTAATGACTATTCTCACGGAGACCAAAGTCAAAGTTTGCAATAAGACAAGAAGCGCAAGGCGCACCCTACTTCGATATTCTAGAAGGCCAAAGCTTGGCCAAAGACTTCTGGAATGTGAAAAATGGCAAAGGCAAAATCATTATAATCTTCTAGAAAGATAAAGGACATATCCCAAGATGTCTGCCTAAATTGTGGCAAACGGAGTCATTGAAGCATGACTGCCGTATGGACAAAGTAGACATGAAGGAATAGAAGACAGGATAAGGTTCTGACTTCAAATGTGTTGTTATAAATATGTTCACTAATAGTATTAAAATTGGATTTTAGATACTAAATGTGGTACATAAAAATATGTACTGATTTGCAGCATCTGCTTGTAAGCAGGATACTGACTTCAGATGAGATCGATCTGCGAATCAGAAACGGGACGAAAGTCGCTGTTTTACCGTAGATACCTAAGTTTAGGAACTACCCTTTGGGTGTGTACTCAAATTAGGAAACTGTTATAATGTAACTAGTTTGACTAGAAATATTATCTCTATATCGAGTATAACTCGTTGCGAGTGTACCTTTATATTCTAGAACACTAAAGTATTTTATTATATAAAGATGATATTGAGATAAACACATTAGATGTGAATGACAGTGTTTATATTTTGAATATGAATAAATCTCAAACATATGACATGACA
>SKCR01002370.1:0-31835 GCA_019454045.1 Zanthoxylum bungeanum | reverse complement strand
ACATACTCGATGCATTAGGATCCGTGAGAAGCATAGAACAGGGGGAGGGATGATACCCATTGTGGCGATTGCTTACTCCAGTGTTACCGAAATAAGGAGGAACATACCCTTGATGTGTCAAACACTCCTTTGATCCTCAATTACCGATGAAATGGATCCGTGGGAAAGCATAGCACGGGGTGATGACGCCCCCGTGGCGATTGCTAGCTCCAGTGATGCCGGACCTAAGGAGGAATATGCCCTTAGCATCCCGGACACTCTTAGATCCATTCATCATTTGGATCCGAGAGAGGCGCAGCACGGGGATGCGTTCTGCCCCTGTAGCGTGTGTGCTGCTCAGCGTGGTAAGGAGGAACCCTCATACAATACACAGGCTCCACAGTGACCCGATGTGTAGAGGATGTACCCTCACCATTCAAACGCTCTACGATCCAAATCCTGGTTCGCCAGGACACTAAATTGAAAGATTCAGAATTGTGTTTTGGAGACCTCGGCAGGACGCTGTTTGAGGCATCTGTGCTGTTGTTTACATTTGTAAAAAGTTTTCTTTGGGACAAGTGGGTTCACCCCCACTTTTTTGTTCTTATTTTCAAAGTTTTGATTTTGTTTTTGCTGGTCTGGCAAGGGGACGCCCGTGCCAGATTCGGTAGGGCTTCACAAGGTTGATTCAATTCCCTTCTGAGCAAGTCCCAAGATTACCTGGCTCGGGGCTGGATTTCGTTCCGCCGAGGCCACGTGGTTAGTCAGGCTCGGGCTGGATTCGTTCCTCCGAGGCCACTTGTTTATTCGGCTCGGGGCTGGATTCGTTCCGCAGATGTCACTTGGTTTCTCTCAGCTCGGGGTCGGGTTACGTCCCACCGAGTCCGTCCTTTTGGTCTGGGGACGTAACATTCCCCCAGGGCCAAGTGTTCATCTCAGCTCGGGGTCGGGTCGTGTCCACCCGAGTCCGTCCTTTTGGTCTGGGGATGTAACATTCCCCCAGGGCCAAGTGTTCATCTCAGCTCGGGGTCGGGTCGTGTCCCACCGAGTCCGTCATTTTGGTCTGGGGACGTAACATTCCCTCAGGGCCAAGTGTTCATCTCAGCTCGGGGTCGGGTCGTGTCCCACCGAGTCCGTCATTTGGTCTGGGGACGTAACATTCCCCCCAGGGCCAAGTGTCATCTCAGCTCGGGGTCGGGTCGTGTCCCACCAAGTCCGTCCTTTTGGTCTGGGGACGTAACACTCCCCCAGGGCTAAGTGTTTTCTTCAACTGGGATCGGGTTACGTCCCACAGAGTCGGTCCTCTTCAAACTGGGGAGGTAACATTCCCCCAGAGCCTAGCTCGGGATCGGATTACATCCCTTCAGCTCATGTCGTCCCCCACGGAGGGGTCTCAAATGTTCGGATAACAGGAAACAAAAAGAACAACAAAAAAAAGAAAGAGACAAGAAAAAACACATAAAGATATATACATATATATATATATATATATCAAAATACAGCATGAAGAGTCATTACAAAAAAAAAAAAAAAAAAAAAAGCTAAGTGTACACAGAGCCCGTCCGGGTTACCCCTTCTCAATCAGCCCGCACAGGGGCAGAAAGTTCTTCCTCAGCTGGCCCAGACGACGGAAGGATCGGCTCGGCCTCGAGAACGGGAACAGCAGCTTCGGCCTCGGCAGCATGGGAGACCTCTACTTCAGGAAAAGAATGAGGAACCTCAAGATAAGCTTCGCCAGGAACAGGAATGTCAGGTCGCCCTTCTTGAAAAACCTGGGAGACCGGAGCAATCGAAATCGGGTCAGGATCCATCACCTCCTCGGAAGAAGGGGGAGCCACTTCCGGAACTCCTCCTCAGAAATTTCCCCCTTGCAAAAACTGATGGCCGCGAAAATAGGATCCATGTTCAGACCTGGCAGTACCATCGGTATTAGTTCAGCACAATCACCAACCCCTTCAAGGCGGATAGCATCCTTCTCGGCCTCTAGATCGGCCTCTTTCCTCTCATGATCATCCTGAGCCCGTGCCATTTGTTCGTCATTGGCCTTCAGTTTAGCCTCAACACTTGACACATTCACTTTCAAAATGCCGATCTCAGATTGGGCGGCTTTCAAATCCTCCCTAGCAGAATCGGCAAGTTTTCGCTCCAACGCAGCAGCAGCCTTAAGAGCCTTATTTGTTTTGAAGGCTTCGATCGCAGTCAGCTCTTGATTCTTTATCACCTCCTCCCTATCGGCCAATTTAGCCTCCACCTCTGTAAGGTGATTCTGAAGTCTCTGAGCCTGACCACCCTCAGACAATAGACTCAAAAGGAGGTCCTTATTTTTGGCCATAAGGTAAGTAGCCTGCACAAAACAAAGAAGGCAAGACATGAGATAAGAAAACCAAGACCCGAAATCAGAAGGGAGAAGAGTAACTACCTTCGCCATTTCGGAGCTCATCTCTGTCACCAAAGCCTCAGGAGAAATGTCCTCATATCTCGAAATCTCCCCTGGAGGAATCACCTCGGCCAGTTCATTAAAGGCCGGCACTAGATGGGAAGTAGCCTCCCGGATGTCTTCCCCCAAATCATCCACACCGAGGATCACGGAACCTTTTCGCTTCTTAGAGGAGCCCCCGGACGATTTTTTCCCCCGATGGGCATCTTTTTTCTTGCCCGGACGGGCTCCTCCTCCGTCTCTTGAACCAACTCAGTCTCCTCTGCCCCGAACTGACGCCTCATCTTCCTAAAAGGCTTCGGCGGACTGACCAGCCGAGCAGATTCTGATGACTGCGCACCAGAGGGAGAAGATAGACCAGTCTGATGAACCTTCCCTTGAGACACCCTCCCAGTCTCGACAGATTCAGGATGTGCCCGGGAGGTTCCAGTTTCAGCATGACCGGCCTTCTTCATGGTACCGGCCAACCTCTCGAGATACTTCGGCCTCTTCGACATACCTGTAAGAACAAAAGACAAAAGACATGATCAGTACGAAACTCTGGCAAAGGCATAAACGACATTTCCTTCTAAAGGACACAAAAAAACCAATAACAGATCTACCTATCCGACCCGGGACTTTTGGAGGAACAACCCGAATCAAGCCGGACTCAGCAAAAGCCGTATCATTTACCAACTCCCTCCAAAGACCAGCGTATCGCCGAGCCCAGGATACCCGCCTCCGAACTTGGCGGGAAACCTTGAGAGCATCCCTCCAACAGGCTGGGAGAAATCAAAGAAGTCAGGACCCTAAAAAACATGAAGCAAGAAGAAGGGACACGTAAAAATGATAAGGGACCCCTAACCTCCCGATCTGAAGATATCAGGAACTGAAACATCCTCTTCAAACGATCTCAGAACCCGACCCCAATCCCCAGTAGCCAGAACCAGAGATCTTTGAAATTCTTGTTAGAGTCAGGGAGTTCGGACCACGTTGGACGAGGCTATCATAAGAGCAGAGAGGTAATACCAACCGTGGTGAGTCTTTGGGTTGGACTTCAAACGATTATAACCTCTTCACCTCTTCCAAAGAAGGTTCCCCAACCCCGCCCGGTGCCAAACCACATGTATGCCGGCCAAAATCCTCCAACTATTTAAACTCAGTTGACAGGGGGGGGCATCTCCATCTCGGCCAGCATCCAAGCAAAGTAACGTTGCATCGGCAGCCGTAGTCCACACTCAAAGAAAGCAGAAGAAGTGCCACCGAGCCCTCGTCAAGTTGACTAGCACGATCCATCGGGCCGGGAACTTCGAGGGCAATATCTATTGGGATATCGTATCGTTGCCTCAACAGCGCCAGATCGTCCTCAGTTATTCTGGAAGGCCGATTCATATCCAGAGCCGAACCCGAGGAAAAGCTATTCATATCCGTCTGGGGGACCCTCTGGTGATAAGTATCTTGCTCAACTTCGGAAGGGGTAGGGGTGGTATCAAGGTCTTCCACACTGGGTGCCCTCGAGGGTCTATCAGGTTTTAAAGAGGAAGATTTGTTGTCAGACATTCCTGACATTCGAGGAAATAAAAAGGAAGGGGAATCAGTCTATAGTTAAAAACTACTCAGAGCTACCGTCTTAGCTAAGAAGGTGGATTCTAAAGTGCCCTAAAAGCAAAATCCAACAAAGCCATAAATCATTTCCTAGCAACATTCAAAAAAAAATGACAAACAGTTCCACAACACACAAAAGGGAAGAGGTCGTTCGGAAGACTTACTTGTTCTATTCGGAAAGGCTAAAAGCTGTACAATACAGTCTGCCCGTCCCTTATGTTCACAAGTCACAGCGGAGAGAGAGAAAGAGAACTTGCAGTTGAGAGAAACTTCAAGAGCACTGAGTTGAACGAGTCACGTTTGGAGCAGGAAAAGGTTTACAGGTAGGAAGGAGAATTTGCCAAAAATAATGCACAGTGGAAGTCTCATCCTCTTATGGTCCTGAATAAGACGCTCATGGCCATTGGATCAAAAAGGAAGCCTAGATCGACGCCAAGTGTCAACTCCAAAAGAGGTCTGCCAAAAATTAAACGAACGGTTGAAGATCATCGCACTGTTAAGACGCCTCTCCACGGTCGATCCACTTCTTTTTCGGCGGGAACCCAACGGATGTTTGACAAGTGTCAAACTTAGGGAAAACCCTAAAGGTGATTTGATGGGCATTTAAAACAGACGTGACTATTGCGGGTCTGGGTCGACCCCCAACACAGTGAATCAGCACACCATCTTTATATAGTTCCCGGCACCAACCCGCACACTCGTTGGAACCGAGAACTAGGGGACAGATGTTGATGGTGTTTTTTGGCACTATGATATTTAAAGTAGCACAACGATGATAGAAGGGTATTTCCCTACTTGGGTGAAATCGTTAAAGCCAAACCCGACCACTTTGCAATAAAAGAAACAAGCACCTTACGGTTTCAAACCGACCACAACATATATAGACCGAGCACTTTATGACGGGTAACCGAGCACATTTCTGTTCAGATAACCGGTCACTATCAGGTCGACAGCAGCATTCTCAGTACAAAGGACTATCATGACCGACCTCATGAAGACCGACCATATGGCGAGGTATGCTCAAGAAGATGACACCTTATTCTTGCAGATAAGATAACAAGTTATCATACTTTCACAAGGAAAAGTAATGAGTCAGAATCCAAAAAGAAATAAGAAAAGTGAAGGTAATATTAGACTAGGAATCCTTGCAAGAGGAGGGCACTGATTCGACCAGGAAATCTTATATCAATAAGAGTCTGATTTCTGTATTATTATAAATAGGAGGACAGAGTATGTGTAATGGGATGAGAATCATCAAGCTCTGACTTGTGAAAGGACAAAAAGAGATCTGGAAAGCGTGTTTGAGTAATAAAAATATATCATCTTGTTTGTGTCCGTGGACGTAGGTCGGATCCAAATCCACCGAACCACGTTAAATCCCCTTGTTGATTGGTGTATTTATCTGTTTTCTGCTAAATTTACCTTTGGTCCCCCATAACCAAACAAATTCACTATTGAAGGAGGATTTCCTCGGGAGTAATATTCTCATATTACCCTGAGACCAAAATCCACCGTCAACAGACTGACTCATCAAGCACAGTGTTGGCTCCAAAAATTATAGTGGTTCAGCAACTGCCTAAATCAATTTCTCTAGGATTTCTGATTTTTGTATTCAACTCACAATTAAAGTTACAAGCACTTATTTATACTATTTCAACCGTAATTACAACCGGTATTTTTGACATTCCCAAAAATACCCTTAAACCATACCGTGGGGGCACGGTATGCACCCCCCGCACTCATTCGCTACGCTCTCATGGGCCTATTGCCCCTCCGCTCCAACGATTAACCATTTTGCTCTAACAAATAACCATTTACTTATATGATACACATTCTAACATTCTTATTAGAATCAATAAGTCAATTTGCAAAGAATGTGCTCTTAAGAGAAAATTGCACAAAGAAAAATAAGAAAGATCCCCACATGGAGAAAGGAAAATTAATTTAAATTTCTATAATTTTACACACTTCTCTTTGCACTCATGTATCTCTATACAAAGGAGAGCTGAAACAAAGTAATTAATTACAACTAGGAAAAATAAATAAATTAAGATTATAGATTCTATAAGAATCTAAGCATATATGCAGCTATCGAATAGCATGCATATATGGGTACTGTTGAAGTCAATAGCCATCATGCCCTCCAACTGGTCGATGAATTGATTAATTAAACTTAGACCTTTTTTGCTGGAGGAGGGAGAATCCACTGAGCCCCCTGAATGTAGCCAAGTACCAGGTATTGTTTGGCTTCTGTATCACTTAGCTGCTTTGTGTATTTAACCCTCTCAGCTGGACTTGCCCCTGGTCCTGAGCACTTGTATTCTCCATAGTATGCACTCCTGCAATTCATGATTTTTTTTTATTTAGTTAGCAGATATCAATAATTATAATAAAAAAAGTCTTAATGTACGTCATCTTCAAACCTGTGACCAAATGAATAAAAAGATAACACTTGACCATTGCATTAGACACGACCGGTGAAATTATCAATCATCGTACATCCAAAATTTAGAACGTTATGAAAAATATATAAATATGGAGTTTATTTATTTACCGTTGGCGTTCTGGATGGAAATTATCTGTCCATCCAGCACGGTTGACGACTTTACCCATGGTGGTATAAGCATACACCACTTTAGGACTAGTTTTCCATGCTCTGCCCAAATATGTCCCATTCCCGGATCCTTCTATCGTGCAATGCACAAACGCGAATCCGTTATCTTCTGATGCGCTTTCCCTTGCTTGTGCTGTTATCACTGTAAGCCCTGTATCCCCCACTGCATGTAACTTCGTGTTCTACATTAAAAATAACATGTTTTTTTTTAAATGAATTAGTATCTTGTCATGATCTAAGCTATGTCGAGCTTTTTGGATAGTAAAAATCTCCATATGGGTAATAAAAATCTATGTGGGATGGGGGCCATGGTGGTCTAAAACATTAGGAGCGGGTAAGTGAATAATTTTCTATACTTGTTGGTTGGATAGGTCAGGTACGAATATTAAAATCTCACGTTCAAATAGAGGTAAAATCTCCATGTGAACAGGAACTCGCAAGGGAGCCGCGGGGCTCGGTACATTAAGGGTGAGTAAGAGACAATTTTCATATCGATCCGTTGATTGAATGGATATGTACGAATATTAACATCTTTGTACCCTACCTAATCGATTTTATCTCTGTTTATTAATAATAGTATACAGTTGGGATTTAATTACCAAATACAAGGACTTTCCGCTTCCGAAAATGAAATCAACAGTGCCTTCAATGTGACAATCTTTAAAGAAATGGAAGCCCCTGTCATCACACAAGGTGTCCTGGAAGCCAGTGATTTTGCAGTTATAGAAGGCCGCTTTGTTGCCGGAGATCCTCAAAGCCACCGCCTGAGCTCCCACCATTTTGCCGTCTGGCCTTGGCGAAGAATTCTAAACCACCAATAAACAAATTAATCTACACAAATCAAACATTACTACCATTATGAAGGTGATACGCGTTTGGTCCCGTAGGAAGCCTTCCCAGTGGGATACCCGCGTTGTAATTCGAATCTAAGCACTCAAAGGCATATTTGATTTTTGAGTGCAATCATATACCATTAGGTCAAGTTGAGTTGATTGCATCATGATTAGACTTAAAAACCTAAAGTATACACGATTACATATAAATCCACATGCATGGCCCAGTATTTCAACCATGCAATGCCTATAGTCACAATCAGCCATATAGGCATTGGTGAGCTAACTATTTTAATTTTTTTAAGGAAAATATTAGAAATTATGGAATCGTCACAGGATTTGGGCATGGACAACATACTCCCAGTGTCGTCCATGACCACAATTCCACGTGAATAGCCTCTATATTGAGATAAAATCGTGTGGGATCATATTTCCTCCTACAACTCTTAAAACGAGTAAATGTGCCTCAAGATATGAATAAATTAAACCAACATACCGATATAATAACATTTACAGCCATGAAGTAATCAGACTCCACAATAAGAGTTGCGCTATCAACAGTTCCATACTGCTTGGCGGTGCCCGCAAATGTCAGTTTCGGCATAGCATTAGGCGATCCGAAAAATGTAATAAAGGGCTTAGATCGATCAATCGTAATCTTCTCAACATATTCGCCAGCTCCAATTGATAAAATGACACGTTTTGTGTTCCCTTTAGGTATGCTATTAATGGCATCATTTATAGTCTTGAATTTGCCGCTTCCATCTTTACAAACCCTGATTACATGCTCACCAGCTTCAGCTTTAGAAAGTGCAGGATCTAGAGTTGTTTTTCTGACACTGTAAGGCCTGACATTGGCATTAAACCAGCTGTTTATCTGGGATTTCTTGGCAGGAATCACCGCCCCGTTGCCGATGCCGTTGCCGTTTCCGGAAGAGATTACAGCAACGTGGTTGATGGAGATAATTGTGAAGATAGTAGCTACTAATATTTTAATTTGAGACATAATGATTTTGTTTTGTTTTGATACGTAAGTTATGTCTTGGTTTGGAGTTTTGGTATGGAATTTATAAGAAAATCTAGTGACTGGAATTATTGGGTTTGTGTTAACTAAAGAGAAACTCTTTGGTGTTACATGAAAAACGGAGATTAATGGAAACCATTACTTATGAAAAACGGTGTCAACATAGCCACCCCATATATCAAGCCAAAAATATCCATGAGAAAATCAAAAACCAATCCACTAATCAAAGAATTTCCTTTATTGAGAAAATCAAAAACCAATCCACTATTCGTAATTTTACTATTTCAATAGAAAATAAAATACAGCCCATTTAATATACTTTTTCCAGTGTTAATTAAGATGTTAAAAAGCCAAAAAAAAAAAAAAAAAAAAAAAAAAAAAAAAACCTTTATTACGTTTACTACTGGAGTGGTCTTTCGACAGCTTTGTAGACATTAAAAGCACATATATGCATGATTAAAATGAAAGCATAAAAAATAAGTTTACTACTACGAGTAGATGATTGATTTTCATGTAAAGTTTGATTTCTTGCAGTTTTTTTTTTTTTTTTTTTTTTTTTTGGTGACTACGATTTAGCAGCAAGAACTTGCTAATTGAGCTCTTGAATCTTCTGCCTTTGAGATCGGCAAATGGCAGACAGCTTCTCAAATTTGGTAGATATTTCAGTGTTCTCTAAAGTGGCTTGTTTCAACTGCCCTTTCAGCCTCTCTAGCTACTTCATCATGTAATGCTTCTTCCTTTTCTAACTGTTATTACTAATTAATTATAGAGTTAAGGTTATGGCAAATCACTCTCAGGATACAACAAAATCCAAATTTACAGTTAGCAATTCCGGAAGATATCCTTAGGATTAATAATTTTGATGCATGGTGTCTTCTTTTATAGACAATTCTGAAACTGTAATCAACGAACCATCATGGCTCTTAGAGTTTTTGTACCAACATAACTCTTGATGGAATTCGTTTGAAACAACACAGCTATTAATTGAAGTCGTTAATTACATTTAATAATTATAAAAAAAAGGTTTATTAAAAAATAATAATAATAATAATAACACCCTTTAAATTATTAGTTTGAAGTGCCATTTAAATAATAATATATATTATTAAATAAATCAAATACTTTTATTGCATACTTGTTCAACATAAATAAATTTCTGATTCTTATCTGCCAACAATGCAGTATGAAAATACAAGACATTCTACACACATGCCCCCCTACAAGTTCAAAAACAATTCATCTAAAAAACCCATGAAAAGTCAAATCGAAAAAGAAAAAGAATAGATTTATTAGTGACAAACATAATAACTAAGAGAGCAAATTCATTATTTCAAAAGCAACAAATTAAGTTCAACAAAAAAGTAATGCAATTTAATTTGTTATAACCACAGCGCCATTATCAACTAATTTAGCTGTAAAAGAGAAATTATATGTTGGGATCTTCAACCATTACGGAAATTCCTTGAGCGAAGGTATCTTGAAGAACCAAATCATCTGATAACTTGTGTTCGTAACTCCACTTTATGAAGTTCTTATTTAATTTTCTCATGGTGGAGAATGTGAGGGGTTTGAGACTGGTGAATGAAAAATAAATTTGTTGATGGTGATTTTCAGTCTTGAGAAATTCTGAAGTCTAAAGATGGGTATAATGGGGTTTGCATTTAAATAGATGGGGCCCAAGGTCCCTGTGAGGATGGAAAGTCATTCAATGGGGGCCGAGCCCGAGGCGCAAAAAGACCTGAGGGAAGAACCAGTTGAATAGGTCTGTGACTATTAACCCAACCTAATGAAAAGATATCAGATTACGCAACACTTGCACTTCAGCGTTTGTGCTTATGTATGAATGACGTAAGTCTTGCATGAAAGTTTGAGCCTTCAGGAAGCTGGTGTGATAAGGATAAGTCAGAGACTTTCCCTCTGACACACGAAACAATATTATAGTGGTTGAGTTGTAGGTTATCAAGTGGGCAGAATGTGTAACAGATGATAAAAGGTGGGAATGATGGCTTTCTGCTGGCAGAGTGGTTGAGTCAGAAGACCATAGTTGTTGTTTACAGAGTGGTTGGGGAAAATGAGCATGGACGACAATGACAGGAAGACGTGAACTAATTTCACGAGTTGGTGGAACATTAGATTTAGAAACTCATAAAAACAAAGGTTGGAGACTCAAATTCAGAGGTTAACATTTTTACATTTCACCACTTGTAAAGAGAACCCGAAAAACTTAGTGAGAGAGAGAAAGTTGGTCGGTTCTGACCCGAGCAAGTGATAAAAATTTTCCCTCTTTATGCCCATGGACGTAGGTTGGAGCCACTCTCCGCTGAACCACGTTAACCTCTTGATTTCTTTGTTATTTTCTATATGCTGGACACGTTTTCTTTGGTTCACAACTAACCAAATAAATTCACTGATTGTGGGAGGTTTGTTCGAGGGGCTGAATTCCCATAACACCATTGGAATGAAAAATCATCGTCAACAGTTGGCGTCGTCTGTGGGGAACTGTATAAGAAATAGCAAATACACTAAGACGATGGCAGAAGATGGAATCCACATGATTTCAGAGGCTTCGACAACGAAATTGATGGAGAATATTAAAGAAACCCTGCGGAATGAACAAGAATATGCTCGAAATGAAAGGGAAGTGACTCAAACCTTCATGAAGATTGTATGGGCCAAATTTGGGCCAAGGGCAAAACCATCCTTTCACTTCGAACTCAATATCAGGTGAGGCCCACAGCGATAACACAACCCATTAAACTCTAAACCATTTACAAAAACAAAAGGACAAGCCCCTTTAATTATTCACCAACTGTTTCTCTCTTTTCCCAACAAAGAATATATTTCCACATGCAAATTATCCTCCCACCGAAAGCAGAAACAATAAGCATGTGAGAGGCCCCATTCTCAGAAATCACAGCACGTTGTGGGTCTCATATACAGCTCATCTGACAGATACAAGGATGATTCCTTCAATCTATAAAAAGGGCAGCTTCACTCCTTACATGGAGGCGGCTCGACTCTCAGACAAGCCTTTATTCTCTGACACAAGCTCTCAGAGCTTTACATTTCCTAAACACTTGCCACCGCCCTCACGGCCACCCAAAGAGAGTTCAAGATAACATCAAACCTTGCTTTCACATTTTACATATATACTGCTCATTTCATACTACTGACTTTAGCGTCGGAGTGCCCTCGACACCCACCGCATCGGTGGGCAGTCTACTCCCGCTCACTCTACCTTTGTTTTGCAGGATCGCTAGTGCCCCCAACCTACAAATTCTGATTATGGACCTCGGCTGAAATCCAGCATCCACAATTTGGCGTCCACCATGGGGCCTTAGCGATTCATAGCAAGCAAAGACCCTCTCAGTCTACAATCCTTACAAACATAACTATCCATAGCTTCGTGCAACAGACAGACACCATACCCTGTGGTGGCACAATTAGCCACTCTACAAAACAGTTACAATCAATGGAAGATGAAAATTGAGCCATATAAAACTCCAGTACTAATCTCCAATAGTATCTGGAACATAATTCTTTCTTCAGCCACTCAAATGCGTGAGGCTACAAGTCATTTCAACTATCTTATCAAACCCAATCTCTTATGAGCATTCAAGAATATGGCAAGTGAAAATTCATCATCAAACAACCATTCATTTAATCACCAAAAAAATAGTCACATTTCACCAGCCGACCTTTCACAACAAGTCACATCTTCAGTGTGAAAGGAAATATTGGAGTAATTATCTCCAATCTACACTCGAAGAAAGCACTCTGCCACATGTAGTCCATAAACAAACGTAGACTGTAAGAAAGCTAGCCTACTATGAAACCACATGCCAGATCATATCTGTAAAATTACATTCAAAGAAGAGATGATTGTGGGGTTCACTCTACAAAGCCACATGTAAAGGAGAAGTGGTCCACTCGATAAAGCTTCATGCATAGACAAAGTCATATGGGATCCAACTTGATATAAAATGATCGTGTCTCATTTGACACTACGAGATATTCTGATTTTGGAAAACCATCAGATAAGTACAGTGGAAATAATACCCCTCTTTATTCCATCTTTCACGAACCATCCCATATGCATAAACATCACGCGTCTACAAAAGATGTAAGCTCATCACCCATCACCTTGAAAAACCTATACTACAATTCATACAGAAAGAGACAAATCATGCATGGCACAGCCAACATACGCCTCCATTAACACATCCATACAAGCACAATACATGTTGGCTTTCATGGCTTGCATGGCCCATTTTTGGACATACCAATCGACCATTAAACATTCAACTCGCGCTTGTGTTTCATACTTGTGGTTTCTTTTATTTTTATTTTTGGTTACATGATTCTACATGCAAGCATCTTCACGTGTTCCATGAAATACTGTGACTTGGCTTATTTGATTCTACATGCAAGCATCTTCACGTGTTCCATGGAATGGTGTGGCTTGGCTTATTTGATTCTATATGCAAGCATCTTCACGTTCAACTTGTGGCTATACATATGGTCAGCAAGCTTGTGGTTATTTTTTTGTAGATTGTGTGCTCGGTAGCTGCCACATGCTACACTATTCTTCATGCTTCATGGCCTATTCACGTCAAACACGCTAGCCCACACATGATTGATTCAACAAATCACGCCGAAGAACCCAGCCCACTCAAAGCCCACATGACCATCAGACCCAACGAAGAACAAAAACCCAAGCCCAAAAAAAGATGAGGGCGCTACAGAGCCCATTCCAACCATTCACAACCCAAAGCACATTTAAGCCTCAAAACAAAGCAGCCCATGCACCAAGACGCCGGCCGACAATCCAGCAGCTCAAGCCTCACAGAAGCTGAGGCCCATCAATAATCAATCCAACAAAACGAATGGAAGGGCGTCACTTTTGAATGATACGCATTTATGAGTCATTTTCCAATTACAACCTCTCATTACCCTAGGCAAAAAATTTCAACACACACACAAGCTCGTGCTTCAAAAGGCAAGAAGGTGGCCCACTTGTTAAAAGCCTAATCATTGTCTTCAGGCTTGACTTATACATATGACACACAGCACAAAGTTCCAAAAGTCATGTGATCCCAAATCAAGCATGGAGCTATGTGCTTGCAAGTTGTCAAAAGCTAATTATCAACCAAAAAGCTGCCAATATTCAAGACACACGCTACCAAGCTCACTGCATGCTACATATACACGAGAAAATATACCAAGCTCACTGACACGCCAAGTGAAAGCTCATTGCCCATTCTATAAAACCACCCCACTCGTGAATGCATAAATGATGAAATGCATGTATGTTAGAAAATGAAGCCCAACAATTCCAAGGCCCATTTCGCTTTTTACAAATAGAAATCAATCTCACATCGGTGAGAGATCAACTTGCATAGGAGGAGAAGCCTTGGTTCACGTAAAATAAACTATCTCATGGAATTTAAAATGCCCCTTCATGCAGAAAAGTAGACTGCCACGTCCCAAAGGAAACAAAAATGTGCCCCTTCATCCAGAGAGCATTAAGCCCAGAACAGAGAGGCCCACTGATCCCACATCGGTTGGGGAAAATTTGCTTGGAGCCGCCTTTCATAGAGCTGCCACTCTCCATATTGTAGCCACTCGCTGGAGCGAAAGAACCACACACACAAAAAGCCGAAACAAAGCCTGAAGTAGATTGCTAGAAAATCAAGCAACCCTCCAACTCACTAAGAGATAAATCCAAATGGATCATTCGCCAATATTGAGAAAGAAACACACTTGTGTAGAGCCACGATCTGATAGTAGAAAGAGCGAGTGAATGGTGAATGCCTAGACATTATTACATCAAGCATATGTCTAGAAAGGCATTAAAATATCTCTTACACATTCGACATGGACCTCAGAATGTTTGGCATAGACAGATGCTCCATTGGACACTACAAGAACATATGTGTTGAATATCTCATTCGACATGATATAAATATTGTTTGGTTGAGACACCATTCAACACTACACATATACATACATATTATTTGTTAGAGTTCTTATTCGACAGGATGTAGGCTGGCATCAAGAGTTGTGCCATTAAACACGACACACATAAAGGTTTCTCATTGATCAATTGTTCCACTCAATGTAAATGGGATGACAAAACATCTTGTTCAATCCCCATATAATAAGGTGAATGACCATCAACCTATGGCACATGGAAAAATTATCATCCCTTCCTCAGACGACATGAAAGGTAAATCATCATCTCCATGCTACGTTGATTTAATATTACCAACTCTAGGTTACATAGGGAATCTTTTATCATGCCTAGAATGAAAAATCATTATAACCTCCATTAGGTTCAATCGACCAACCTTCATCAGGTTAGGTAGTATGAAGATTCTCATAAACCTTCATCAGGTCTAGTAGAGTGAAGATTCTTATAGACATTCATTAGGTTCATTCGATTGTGCCACATGGACCTTCATCAGGTTCATTCAACTGTAGTCTCATGTCCTTCATCAGGAGAATGAGTGATGACCTTCATGGACCTTCATCAGGTTCATTCTACCGTAGTCTTCTGACCTTCATCAAGTCAGGTAGAGTTGAGATTCACATGGACCTTCATCAGGTCCATTTGATAGCCCATTCGACAGTAGTCTCATGGACCTTCATCAGGTCTAGTAGTATGAGAAGGAAAGACCCTCATAGACCTTTATCAGATCTAGTAGAGTAAATACCCTCATTGACCCATGTTAGATCCTATAGAATGAGGAATGAAGACCCTCGTGGATCTTCATCGTGTCTATAGTGTATGAAGTGTGTAACTCTCATGTACCTACATCAGGTATAGTGGAGTGTGTAGACTTTCTTCGACCTTCATCGGGTCATGTGAAGTGTAGACACTGATGTACCTTCTTCAAGTACAGTAGAATGAAAACTTTCTAATATGTAGACTCTCTTGTACCTTCATCAATATGTATGGTCGACTTGAAATATAAGACAGAGAAACATCCTTCATACGGGACATCATGATCAACCTTTTGCCCAGTCGACACAACAGGCGACAGGTATCAATGTTCTTATTTCTTTACTTACCACGATTGTGGTTTTGAAATTTGCAAGCAATACAGTATGACGTAGTTGAAGACCTAGACTACTCCTAGTCCAGACGACATTGAAAACTCCCCGTCGTACGGAGTGTACCCTGAACATTCATCTGGTTCAGTTGACTGGGGACATTCCTCATGGCTCTTGTAAAGTCAAGTAGAAGACTTGGCCTTCATCTGGCCCAGACGACATTAAAGAATCATCTGGTCATTTGACCCGTAGTATGGGGATTATCCTGACCTTCATCTGGTTCAGTCGACTGGGAACATTCCCACATGGACTCATGTCGAGTCAAATGAAGACATGGATTATTCAACATCCATACGACACAATGTCGTGTGAAATAACTCATGAACCTTCATCTGGTTACATTATGTCGTGTGTGAAATAACTCATGAACCTTCATCTGGTTCAGTTGACCGGGGACATCCCTCATAGACTCATGTCGAGTCAAATGAAGATTTGGACTTCCTACATTCCATACGACAATGTCATGTAAAATAAATCATGAACCTTCATCTGGTTTAGTCGACCGGGGACATCCCACATGGACTCATGTCGAGTCAAATGAAGACATGGATTATTCAACATCCATACGACACAATGTCGTGTGAAATAACTCATGAACCTTCATCTGGTTCAGTCGACTGGGAACATCCCACATGGCTCATGTAGAGTCGAGTTCAGCTCATGACCTTCATCTGGTCTAGACAATTTTGAAGAATCCCCTGATCCTTGACTAGTAGTATGGAGATTGTCATGACCTTCATCTGGTTCAGTCGACTGGGGACATCCCTCATGGCTCATGTAGAGTCGAGTTCAGCACATGACCTTCATCCAGTCTAGAAAAATTTGAAGACTCCTCTGGTCCTTGACCAATAGTATGGAAATTGTCCTGACTTTCATCTGGTTCAGTCGACTGGGGACATCCCTCATGGCTCATGACGAATCAAGTTCAGCACATGACCTTCATCTGGTCTAGAAAAATTTCAAGACTCCTTTGGTCCTTGACCAGTAGTATGGAGATTTTCCTAACCTTCATCTGGTTCAGTCGACCGGGGACATCCCCATAGACTCATTTCGAGTCAAATAAAAACATGGACTTCCTACAGTCCATACGGCAATGTAGTGTGAAAAAAACTCATGAACCTTCATCTGATTCAGTCGACCGGGACATCCCTCATGGACTCATGTCGAGTCAAATGAAAACATAGACTTCCTACAATTCATACGACATAGCGTCGTGTAAAATATACATTGAACCTTCAGCAGGATCAATCGACTGGGGACATCTCTCATGGCTTATGTCGAGTCAAGTTCATGACATGGACTACATTTTGACCAGGTACTATTACATATCATGTTTCATACGACATGCATAAAATACTCTCCAAATCAAAGACTTATTGACTTAGAGAGTATGAGAAAAACTGTATGGGCCAAATTTGGGCCAAGGGCAAAACCATCATTTCACTTCGAACTCAATACCATGTGAGGCCCAAAGCGATAACCCATCCCATTAAACTCTAAACCATTTACAAAAACAAAAGGACAAACCCCTTTAATTATTCACCAACCATTTCTTTCTTTTCCCAACAAAGAATATATTTCCACATGCAAATTATTCTCTCACCGAAAGCAGAAACAATAAGCATGTGAGAGGCCTCATTGCCAGAAATCACAGCACGTTGTGGGTCTCATATACAGCTCATCTGACAGCTACAATGATGATTCCTTCAATCTATAAAAAAGGAAGTTTCACTCCTTACATGGAGGCGGCTCGACTCTCAGACAAACCTCTATTCTCTGACACAAGCTCTCAAAGCTTTACATTTCCTAAACACTTGCCACCGCCCTCACGGCCACCCAAAGAGAGTTCAAGGTAACATCAAACCTTGCTTTCACATTTTACATATTTACTGCTCATTTCATACTACTGACTTGAGCGTCGGAGTGCCCCCGGCACCCACCACGCAGGTGGGCAGTCTACTCTCGCTCACTCTACCTTTGTTTTGCAGGATCGCTAGTGCCCCCAACCTACAAATTCTGATTGTGGACATCGGCCGAAATCCAGCATCCACAAAGATTATGATGGAAAAAACTGGGAAATTATGATGCACTAACCCGTTTTATATCTCATCAAATCTTATTCAATATATATTATTAAAATTTTGTATTATTATCATTTCATTATTTTAGAAATTAAGAAATAATAAATAATTCATAATTGGAGTGTAATATTTTTTTATTATATCTTTATAAAATTTTAGATTTTACTATTATTAAAGTAGTGATGATGGGTTTATTTTTTGTATTTAATGGGGCCACAAAAAAAAAAAAAAAATTAGTTTCAACATAAAATTACCCTAAGCTGGGTCAGTTACTGATGATCGTGATCAACTGCAACAAGTGCGGAAATAAAATTACTACAAATATCATTCTTCTCAAGAGACAATTTGGTGTTTAAGGGGCAATTTTGGGTATAATACATATAGATTCAAAAGTTGCAATGATGTTTCCAATCTTGAATATATAATGTATTACAAGGAAATACAACTAGGTTATAGGTATTTGACTATGCTCTAGAGAGCATTCAAGAATCAAGAACAAACTATAAAAGGCAAAATGGGTGAAAATCCACAAGTCATGTTATTAAATGAAGTAGTAGTCATTTCAATTTTGGTCAAAAATTCCCCTATTTGAAGGTATCTGTAAAATGAACCACAGCCACTGGTCCCAAATTTACCTTAATGAATGTAAAATGACAATGAAACCTCAGGCGTTTCCTATTCCATGTAATTTATTATGTTCTAAAAATTGCATTACTCCATCAAATCTGTCCACACCCGCACGTGATGTTGTTTCTTATCAATCACTGCTCACTATAAATTATAAAAAACCAATGATACCCTTGCCGCAATCTCTTCTCCATATAAATATAGCCCTGAGTACAAAACGCACGCGTATCGGAGTTGATTGATCTTCGCTCAACATTTGCTGGTGATTTTTTATCTCTCTCTCGCTATAATGCGATACTGATCGGTGATCGCGATTCACTGTTTTGTCATTTTTTGCTTTTATTATTTTCTCTGCCATTTTTGTCTCTGAAGCTTTTTGTTATGCGTTTATATGCCAACTTTGCTGCTTTGTCGACTGTAAATTCTGCTTTATTAATTTTTATTTTATTAAAACGCATCGTTTTTGGCGAAAGGCGAGTTAGAGTGAGAATCAATTTTGATTGGTAGTGAGTGCATTTATTAACGCTAATGTTTTAATGATTTATCAAATAAATACGTTAATATTTTGACATTATTTTATATTTTAGTGTATCTCTCCTAATTTATAAAGTAATTTATATTATTTCATAATACTATTACCATTTTACAAATGGTGAATGTCTGTCTGTAAATTCGCCGTCGTTTTAGGCTTAGCCCTTTTTTAGCTTAAAAAGTTTCTGTCTACTCGTGAGTTCTATTCTATAATTGCTCAAGTCAAATCTATGCCGTCAGTGTCTCCATCTGACGGCTGTTTTTGTCCATTTGTTCGCGGTTTGATGTGATATAAATACTCACATTCAAAATCTCTTCTTCGATAGCAGAGAGAAAGAGAAACGTTGATACGAATACGTGTGAGTCATATATATACCGAGTCCGACTCAGTACTTCATCACCGATTCACCGAGCTATCACTATGAAAGACACTTTTACAAACCGGCGATTCCTCGTTGCGGCTCTGGTCGTTGTAACGTTTCTCGCTCTTCCTTTTCTCTCACTCTCAGGTTTGTAAAATTTGTATTAATTATATTTTTATTTTTTTTGTTCAGGGTCGCATGTGTCTTCCTGTTCTTGTCCTTTTGGGTTAATTTTAACAAACTAATTAAAACTTTTTTATTTATTATTTTCAATATTTTGCTGCAGGAGATTTTGTTATTAAACGTGGTCGTTTCATTAGCTCGAGCTCAGATAGTGAGAGTTTCACGCTTCATGGTCCTCATCGCAAGCTTCTTCAACGCAGCGGTAAACAAACAAACAAATAACTCCATTTTTTTTTCTTGAGTTTATTTTCTCCTTTTTCGTTCACTACAAGACGAATTTTGTTATGAAACGCCGGTGATATCAGATATGCCGTACGATTTGCTTTTTTTGTCAGTGGTTCGCGTATGTGTTTTTTCCTTCCTTTTTGTTGCTATGCTTGAGTCTAATGTGTGCCGTATTGGGGTTTATTCATTGAGAGCTTCTTTTTGATGGGTTGTTAATAGTATCCATAGGGGTGTTAAGTTTATTCGATCCGATCTGTCCGAGTTTCCAACAAATAATACATTTTTTTATTAACTTGACCTGATTTTTGCGGGTAGGGAATTTTTATTATTTTTTAAAAATTTTATTATTATTTCAATTGTTTTGAAATTATATATATATATGATAAATTTCGGGACAAATAATTAGTGATTATGTCTCAAAATAATTAATATATAAAAAATTCTTTTTTTTTTGACAATTCGATCCGCGCAGATTTATATTCTTAAATTTTGGATTCGAGTTTATCGTAACTCGACCAGATCGAGTTTCGCAAAATTAAAAAAAATCTGACCCTACTCGAAAACACTCCAAATATCCATACTGTCGGTTTTCAACTTTTCATAACCCTTTTTGTAGTAACCTTTTGCTTGATTCCTGTGACTGAGACTGATTTGCGCACCGTGTGCCACTCACGCGTACATTAGCATTTCTCTGTTTTCTTGTTAGCTTGCACCTGGGTTAGGCTTGACTTGACTTTACTTATATGTGAAATGAAGAAAGTGATGTGGATTTTGAGGAGCAAAAGGCACAGTAATGTTAATTTTTCTATATTTGGTTGAATCATAATATTTTACGTGTAATAATAATATACGACTAAAATTTAATTATATTTAAATTATTATTCATTAATTTTTAATGTATGTTGTTAAAAGCGATGCTTGCCTATTATACTTGGGTAGTGCTTTTAGTATTGTAAGTTATAATTTCTTACATATTACTATATTAGATAAAATTATGTATGTTTGATTAGTCAACTCATCATTTGACTGGTCAAGAGTGATGCAAAAGTATTTGGATAGGCTTTTCAAACAAGCACTTGGGTGGTATCTTAGGTATTATAAGTTATGATTTTTTATATATTAAATAAATTGTATATATTTTACTAGTCAATCCGTCTTTTGATTAGTCACCGACACACCTAATCAGTGTTTGAGCTAGTTGAATTATTAAAATATCTTACCGTACCTATGGCCTTTTACAGCTTAGCTTCTGATAACTATTTCAAAAAAAAAAAAAAAGGACTTGGCACCAAATACAGATCGCATCTTATTAACTTTTTGGGTTGCTTGTGTCTCTTTCTTTACTTCCTAATAATTCCTGTGAATCACCTCCAAAAAGTATGTTTTGTCTGTAAACGCTTCCTGAATTGGTGCCCTTTGTTTGTGGGAAAGACTCTTTTGCATTGGAAATGTTTTTCTCTTTTTATGCAAATTGTCACCTGTTTTCAAAAGCCAAAGCCTTTCACTATCAGAATTTTATTATATCTGTTTGTTTACTTTATGCCATTTGCTTGTTTTTAATTAATTAAATTAACAGCCAATGCAGCAATGAAGCAACCAGACAGAACTTGGGGAGAGAAATGCACTACAGCAGATATTGTGATCACTCAAGGACCCACTGCTCCCACACCAAATGGGATACCAACATACACTGTTGAAATCGTTAATGCTTGTGCAACTGGGTGTGACATATCGCAGATTCACCTAAACTGTGGCTGGTTCAGCTCTGCTCATCTCGTAAACCATAAGATCTTGAAGCGACTCAGCTACAACGACTGTCTTCTGAACGATGGTAAGCCTCTGATCAATGGTGGCACTCTTAAATTTCAGTACTCCAATACTTATCTTTACCCTCTATCGGTTTCCTCTGTAGTTTGCCCTTAGTAATTGAAGCAGCAATTTACAAACCTATAGATGATCAATGGAAAGATAGATAGATAGATATATAGATAAATACCCAATTGTGAATTGTCCCATGTGTGTTTTGGTGAGGTCACTGGTAGAGATCATAAGAGGAAAAGAAAAGGCAAAATGGCTAATTTTGAGGGGTCAGCTATAGCTTATATGTGTATATAAAGAATTATATGGTGGTATATTGTTGCTTAATATGCCCCGAAGAGAGGTGAAAATTTCTTAAAATGTGATTAGAGGAATGGTTTTTGTTGTTGATTGTATTGGGATATAAGTCTCATATCTACTGAAATGTAATGTTCCCTGGGTTTGATTCCAGAGGACGGTAGGAGGTTTTACCTGTTCCGCTTAAATCTGATAGGGAGGGGTGATTTGTCTGAAGAGTTTCCAACGATTTAAAAAAAAAAAAAAACTACTGAAATGTCAGCTTGAAAAAATTGGATTGCACTTTGTTTTCTTTTATTTGATATTATTTCATAATTGATTTAAAATTTAAAAGCATTACTTTCATTCAATAGTACTGCCAAACTAACCTTAATATTTTTATATGGCTCTGCTGACCTTTCCTGAACCATTATCTGCATAATGAGAAGTTGTATTTTCGATGATATAAGCAACACCATGTGAATTTTTATTTTCTTAAACTTAATATTGGACACAGAGATATTAAATACAAATAATTAATTTATTAAATTGATAAATAATTTTTTCTGTTCATTTTTTCCTCTTTTTCCCTTTTTTTTTTCATCATCTTCTTAAACATCGACATTTAAACTTACTTTGCAATAAAAAAAAAATTTTAATTTAGAATTTAAAATATTAAATTGATAATATTTTTAAAAGATTTTTATTAATAATAAAAACAATTGAAATATATAGTAGAACCTGAGAGTAAATTTTTTTTAAAAAAAATAGAAAAATAAACTTATTATTCTTTATAAGTATTTTTTTACCATGTGAATCGGGTTGGGTTAATTTTTACCGTCACGTGGGTTGAGTTAATGCGAAATCCTAATTCGAAACTAAAAATCAACAAATCCGCTGCGAGTCCCATCAAAGAATTTGATACAAATTAAAAATTTTATTAGTCAAAATTTAAAAATAATAAGTATTTTCTTACGGTAACTATAAAAATATTAAAATTATAGCCTATATGGGTAATATTTATCATTATTATATTTTAATGATAAAACCCAAATTGAATTTACATTCACATAATCCTTAAATTGATTTTTGTCATACAAACATGTATTGTAACACTAGAGTTATACCATCAGGCCATTGATTAGTCAATTCATTCATGTGTAGATCAGTGATCATGATTGATTACGCCAAAAAGTATTGTGAGGGGTGTCGATTTTTCAAAAAGATAATTAAGAAAGAAACTAATTCACTTAGCAAACACATTAAAGGAAATTAATTTTAAATAAAGAGATTGAATAGAAGTTATAATAAAAGACTCAAATTTATCAATGTGTAAAAAACAACAAAGTTTCGGGAATTCTCCTCATTTGACCTATAATTTCAAGTCGGGTCAAACCATGTACACCCTTAGTAAGGGTTGATTAATGTTAACTTAATAGAGATCTCATTTAAAATGAATGGGTCCTAGGTGGAGGCCCACCCCAGATTTGGGTGGGGTCAAGGTAAAAAATTCAAAAAAAAAAAAAATTAATGTTAATCTATAAAAAGACCAAAATGACTTTTGAAAAGGCCCAAAAAAAAAACTTCAACAACAATATTTTTGTAAAATAATTTTAATCTCTAATAAAATTTGTGCTTTTAAATTTATATACTCAAATTAAATATTTTACAATGCAATTAAATTATTTAGAATGCATAAATATACACGAAATAATATTTTAATTCCTCGCAATGTGGCTAAGAAGCTGTAAGCGTTTTTTTTGTCAAAGTTAGGAGTTTGGGAATCAAGATTTCAGGTTCAAATCTTGAGTAACATCCTTATAAGAGATTTAAATAATATTAATTTATCCACGCATTCATAAGATTCCAATGATCCTTGTATTCCCCAAAAAAAAAAAAAAAAAAAAAAGTTCTCCCGGGATGTTGGGCCAATTGCTCGGTCCAGGATCCGAGAAAATTAAAAGCAAAGTATGTGAATCAAATCTGTAAAATTCTGGTACCCATATCTTGTTAAACAAGCAAAATTCGGCAGCCGCGCACGGAATTATTTTGTTGGTTGAATTTGGGGTCCAATAATGTTAAAATATATTATATTTTTATTTCTATTCAATAAATATTAATCAGTAATCACTATTTTTTATTTTTTTTAAACATTGGAAATCAGACCGCTAAATCATTCGACTTAAACTTAAACGGAACATGAAAAACCTCTAACCGCCCCAGATTTTTCCAAGAAACACACTCACTGAATTCAAACATGTGTCATGAAGGTCAAATCCTAAATTTTACAGCACCAAATCATGTTCCTCGGGACAAGATCATTCAGACTTGCATACACTTATTCATTAAATGAAGCGCTCAATATATATTTTCCATTTGAAATAATTATTCAACTTTAGACTAGTAACATAAAACCTATAAAGATACACTGATGATATAGAACAAGCAGGAGAAACAATTTAATACTGAATTGTTGTTGATGAAGTCCCTTTTAATTCCGCCACCATTGGGATTTGTTGGCATGAATTGTACTAGTCTCAACAACATTTATTTCTGCAACTAGTAGCATATTATAACTAATTTCATATGCCGGAGGAAGTGTAAACTCCCGTTTAGTTCTTATATTTTAGGTTAAATGTCCGTTTAGTCCTGATATTTTGATTCTTTTAGCCAGTTTTGTTATAGTTAAAAATTATTTTTCGGAGATTTTGACACCCAATATTTTCTATCAGTCAACATTCAAATAGTACAGGCATCTCAATACCCTAAATCTCCGAAAAACAACTTTTAACTGTAACAAAACTAACTAGAAGCATGTCTTATGGTATTTTTCAAAATATAAAGATCAAAAGGGCATTTATCCCAAAATATAAAGAGTAGATGGGCATTTACTCCTTCAGGAATATATGATTTCTGTTTTTTTTTCATATCTTCATGAGTTGCTCAAAGATCTTCATAGCAGAAGCTGGCAAACCCAAAAGCACATTAATGCTTTTCCTCTCTCCCCCATGAGACAGGAACAGAATCACTTCCTTCTCAGGCAAAGCCACAGGCCCTGAGAAAATTGGCTCTCCCCATCCGAAATCTATTGTATTGAAAGAAAGCCTATACCAAGTTGTGATTACAATAGTTGCAGCCAAAGAAGGCCTAGCTCTTGTGACTTCAAAATAGTCGATAACCGATCTCATATAGTTATCTGTAACTGTGGCAACAGCCTTCTGCACTAACCCTACTGCAAATGAAAGCGGATTCTTCAATAGCTCTCCTGCTTTACATAATGCATTTGTCAATACAATCCCATTTCCGAAGAACCCTTCAGGTAACGATGGCACGAATCTGGTCCTGCCATCGACAGCAAAGAGGAGCTTTGTTTGTTGATCAGGATTCATGCCTAGTGCCTCAGATCGAGCTCTCCATACAAAAGCTGAGAGTGCTTCAAATGTTGTGCACTTGTTTAGTAATTTATCCTCCAGGGCTATTTTCTTCAGCTGTTGAAGCTTTTCAGGATCGAAACTGAAGTATTTATAGAGCATCTCCTCTTCATAAAGGTTACTGGTGTTTGATATATCTTCGATCTCATCAAATTCAGGATGTGGGAACTCGATTTTAGGCAGGTTTCGTGCTTTCAGGATGGTTCTGTCTAGAACTGGAGGAACTTTCAGAGGCAAGCCTCTGGCAATTTCACCCCATGAGTTCATAAATTCCATGGCTGCAAGCCCATCGAGCATACAATGGTTCATGCTCACACCAATAACAAATCCTCCCCGTTTGAACTTAGTCACCTGGAGGAATATAATATTACAAATATCAGACGCTCGTATAAAAAAGAAATATATTTATTTTTATTTTTAGGTTTAAAAAAATTTGGTCAAGAACCAGCCGGTCCAGTTCACTGGTTTCACCAATTTTGACATATTTTTTCCATCATAATTTTTGGATTCAACCGGCCCAGATTCACCGGTGGTTTTTGTTTTGATCGATGCAACCAGTCAGTCGAGTCCGGTTTTAAAAATAATGTTAAAAACATATGTAGGATCCGTCAAAACTCAGAGTCATTCCCGGCGTGATAGAAAAGCTTTAAAAAATCAGTATTGAATCTAAATTCAAAATAATTTTGAAAAATAATAGAGAAAAAGGTCGAACCTGAACCACAAGAGGAGGTATTTGAAGTATGTGTTGAGCTCCAGGAATTTCATAAACAAGCTTTCCAAGAATGAGAGGATCAGGCCTTGTTAAGTCTCCAATATCTTCTATACCAAAACTTGCTTCAGCTTCAACAAAAACAGCACCCTCTCCGGAGCAATTCACAATCAGCTTCCGTTCCGAACTAATCGTCAGCCGGCCGGCAAGCGGATAGCACTGAACAAGAAGTTTTGAAAGAGCATTCTTGATCACTGCCACAGCATCCTCGTTTCCTTTTGAATCAGACTTGAAGCAGTAACAAGTTCGGACAATTACAGCAATGTTTTGGTCAAGATTGTTGAGGAAGTAAAGGCCTTTGGGTGTTTCCTCACAAGGCAAAACCAGAACTGGTTCTCCTTGCTTTACAACCAATTCAATTCCACTACTGTTGCTAGCAATTGCCATTATAAAAAAAAAAAACACTCCTTAAAAGCCAAAACCTGACAGCAATTCTGAAGAATGTCATGTTGGGGACAAAAATAAGCAAATTATAAGGAAACAAATATAATGTGACTTGGATTCAATGTTGAGCTGGCTTTTATGTTTAGTTTTTTCACAATTGTGATCGATAGTTATTAAATTTTTGATTTTATGTGTAATAAGATTTTAATCGTTTGTTTTTATTAATGCAACTTGACAAAAAGAATATAAAATATTTAGTACAGTTCAACTCAATACTTGACCCAAAATTTATAATTATGAGCTATAGTCCCAACCATCAAATTAAAATAAATAATTTTTTTCTTATTATGGGGATCGGTTATATTGATCTTTTAAACTCAGTAAAATCTCTCTTTTTTATGGTCTCGAAAATAATTTTATATATTTAATGATATTTAATATTCTATAAAAATATTTAGGTATTTCTATAACTATAAAAGCAATATGAAATACAAATTCAAGCAATTCAATTGATGATTCTTAGCCTTTATTTGATGTTACGATTAAAAAAATATGTTGAACAAGCGGTGATTTATAAATCATGTCATGTAATGTTGATTTAAGCTAAAAAAAAATAATTACGGTATGATTTTCTAATATTTTGATAATGGGGAAAAACTAAAAATTTAATTTCTGTAAAATTCTATCTTTGAAAGAAATCGTAATTTTTAATCATTAACTAAACACTTGACGATGGTATTTTTGATCAAAATTTAATTTATCACCCCATTATAGGTCAAACCACAAAATCAAACCGTGTCTTATTTAGAAATGACATTAATAATATTACAAAAGTAGAATAATATAACCCAATAAATTTTTATGTTGCACAGAACTCTCTAACATTAATCATTCTGCAAAACAAAAAGTACTGCTGAATTCCAAAAAAAAAAAATGCTCATTACATTTCTGTAGAAAAATAAAAACATTACCTGAAATCCAACAAGAAAGAAAGGGTATCAATAAAGCTGAAAGCCTGAAATGTGTGTACTTAACAAATAGAAATGACCTTATTATATAGGGAAAGACTCAGAAATTTTCTTTTGGTAAAGAAAATGTCCCAACATGATAGAGACAGACAGGAGCCGATTCATACGTTAAAAGTTGTTTTCATGAAGCCTCATGCTGCCTCTGTCACCTGAAAAAATTTTCCATACAACATCGCTCATATAATAATTTAATAATATATCGCTTCACATACTAAATAAATATAATTTTGTTCAACTCTACTCATATATATTATATAATTATTAATTTATGGTATCACGTCATTCATGTTAATCATTGTACCGAAAGTGCAAATGATTAAGAAAAAATATATTAAATTTATGGGTGGGTTTTCCTTCTTTTCTTTATTCGAAATGGCAATTTGAAATTGAAGCTATATATATAATTGAAGCTATATATATATAGTTCAAAAAAGCTTCGGTCTAGATATTATTTCAATACAAATTAAGTTGTCCTTCTCATCAACCAATCAATAGTTGAAGTTATTGACCAAGCAAAGAAAAACCATTATTCCTTTATACCAAATATACCAAAATGGAGCCTTAGTAATTCGAAATTAAAGGGTTTAGGCATTTTTTCCATTTTTTCTTTGAGGCGAATTCAACACTGTTCGAATTGTAAAATCGTCAATGACTGACATTGGTAAACGACCTAAAGCAATTTGATTATAATTCAATTCGTGACGGTCATAGTCACATGCATAAAAGAAAATAATAAAAAATTAAAACTCATTATTTGCACAGTAAATCTCATGCCTATAAATAAAGACTTCATTCTATTCTCAACCAAATCATTTGTATTCTAAAATAATGAAATATTGTTTCTTTTAAAGAGTTTGCGAGAGAGTTGTAATTCTCATATTCTAAGAGAATGTGAGATTGTTCACTCCTTGTGTTTAGAGAGATGTTGTAAAATTCTTTCCATTATAGTGAACTCATTCTACTTTTGCATGTGGATGTTTCCCTCACATTGAGGGTTTTACCACGTTAAATCTATGTCTCATTGCTTTATTTTATTGTTAATATTTATGATAGGCTAAGCCTCCTAATTATTATTATATTATATTATGGTATGCAAAATCTCCTGAACTAATAACATCATCAGTAGGGATGTGATATTTGCATAAGATCAACTGTAGAAAGAAGGAAATGACAGCACCTCAAAAGAAAGTACAGAAACTACAACAATACCGGTGGAAAATAATCCAGAACGAGAAAATTCAAATTCTTCTGAAGCAACACCGGAGCACGAGGTGCCAGAACCAATTGAGTTTGAAACTTCTGAAGTCCGTCGATCAACTCGAGAGAGAAGACCTTCAGGTTGGCACTCAAAGTATGTTACTGAGAGTAACATTACATATTGTCTTCTAACAGAAGATGTAGAGCCATCAACTTTCCATGAAACTACAAATGACGTAAATGCATCTTTGCGGACGGCAGCAATGCAAGAAGAATTATAAGTTTTACACATAAACAATACATGGGATCTAGTACCATTACCACGTGGAAGAAAAGCCATTGGTAACAAATGGGTCTACAAGATCAAGCGATATAACAATGATCAAGTGGAGTGGTATCATGCACGATTGGTGGTGAAATGATATGCTCGGAAAGAATAGATTGATTTCAACGATATATTTTCTCCGGTGGATCGACTTACAATAGTCGGAGTAGTCCTGGCTATGTGTGCTACTTTTGACTTATATCTGGAACAGTTGGATGTAAAAATGCATTTCTTCATGGAGAACTTGAAGAAGAAATTTATATGCTCCAACCAGAAGGTTTTGCTGAAATAGGCAAACAGAACTTGGTCTGCAGGTTGAATAAATCTCTATATGATCTCGAACAGGCGCCGAGATGTTGGTATAAGAGATTTGATTCCTTCATTATTTGTCTTGGGTACAACAGACTCAGTTCAGACCATTGTACATATTACAAGAGGTTTGGAAATAATGACTTTATTATTGTGTTGTTGTATGTAGACGACATGTTAGTTGCAGGCCCTAACAAAGATCGAGTCCAAGAATTAAAGACACAGTTAGCTAGGGAGTTTGACATGAAGGATGTGGGACCAACAAACAAGATTCCAGGGATGCAAATATACCGAGACAAGAATACTATGAAAATTTGGCTTTCTCATAAAAATTATTTTAAGAAAATCTTACAGCGGTTCGACATGGAAGATTGTAAGCCAATTTCTACCTCACTTCATGTTAGTTATCATCTTTTATGTGTCCTAGTAATGAAGCTGGGAGGAATGAGATGTCTCGAGTACTATATGCATCGGCAATAGGAAGCTTAATGTACGCCATGATTTATACATGACCATACATTGCACAAGCAGTGAGAGCGGTTAGTCGTTTTATGACGAATCCTGGTAGATAGTATTGGAATACTGTTAAAAGGATCCTTAGATATATCAAAGGAACCTCAGATGCTGCATTATGTTATGGAGGATCAGAATTAGTTGTCAATGGCTACGTGGATTCATATTTTGCAGGAGATCTTGATAAAAGAAAATCAACTACAAGTTATGTGTTTGTACTTGCAGGAGGAGCAGTGAGCTGGGTATCCATGTTACAGAGTGTTGTAGCTTTGTCTATAACAGAAGTTGAATACGTAATGACCAAACCTATCAATACAAACAAGTTTGTATGGCGTAGATCCTCTTATGGTTTAACAGAAACGTAAGCAGCTTGAAGACGGCAAGTAGAATGGATGGTGTGGAAATTGATTGGTTCTCAATCAAGTTTCCAAGTGGGAGAATTGTTAATCATTGCACCGAAAGGTGCAAATGATTACGAAAATATATATTAAATTTGTGGGTGGGTCCCATATGCATAAAAGAAAATAATAAAAAATTAAAATTCACTATTTACACAGTGAATCTCATGCCTATAAATAGAGGTTTCATTTCATTATTTTATTCATTCCATTCTCAACTAAATCCTTTTTATTTTAAGAGAGAAAAATATTATTTCTTCTTAAGAGTTTGTGAAAGAGTTGTAATTCTCCTATTTTAAGAGAGTGTGAGATTGTTCATTTCTTGTGTTTAGAGAGATGTTGTAAAAATTTTCCCACTATAGTGAAATCCTTCTATTTTTGCCCGTGGATGTTTCCCCTCACATTGAGGGTTTTATCACGTTAAATATATATCGCATTGTTTTATTTTATTGTTAATAATTATGGTAGGTTAAGTCTCCTAATTATTATTGTACTGTTATATGGTAGGCAAAGCCTCCTGAACTAATAATTATTCTTAATTTCATTTTACTTGTGTGCCAGCTTCAGCCCATGATCCCCTAACAATCCGCACAATAATTTAATTATATATTTATTAAGCGTGAAACAGTTAAAACAACTAAATAAATTATAGTTTTATTCAACACCACTCATATATGTTGTATAATTATTGATTGGTGATACCACGTCACTCATACGAAAATAGTACCAAAGAAAAAGAAATCAAGTTTTCCTTTTTGAGTCTTGATTTGGGGATTTTGCTAAGATCATATGGTTACCAAAACATCACCAGCCAATCAGTGAGAGAAAATGCAGATTCTGGGTTTGGATGGTTGGATTTGCGTCCAAATTTGGGTTACTTCATCCACTTTTATTTCTTCTTTTAAAAAACTTCACTAAATTATGTTTGGTTTGCCATGTGATGTTGCATTTGCTTCAGCAGCATGGCCCATGAATTGAAGAACAATTTTACAATATTAAAATCCTTGCGTATGTAAAAGATCACGAAATCTGATTGATCCAATGGTTTAGATTTGTTTAACAATTCCTTACGAAATGAAACTCTAATCTACCGGATATTATCTGATAGTATTAAAAATTATTTAATACCCTAATGGTTGGAACTTTACCATCAAACTTGAAGTAATAGAGGGTTTATCAAATTAATGAACATCCTCAATCCTAATCAGAAGACACCATCTCAGCCTAAATAAAAGCAATACAATACAGAACCTTCACTAAGTATTTACACTTGGCATATTGGTAACTCATGTCCATCAATATGAGTTTTAGCCCCCGTAATAATATTTGGGGATCAATTATTTTCCTTTATCTCATCTAATGTAGATTAAAGATAGGATTTTCCCAAATATTTGTGAAAATAGATTTTTAAACTTGGTTTCGATAGACATCTGAAATGCACTAAATATTTGTATTTAAAGTCTACTTAAAGTTACCGGCTCAATTATTTCCCTTTTATCCCATCAAATATGAATTAGAGATAGATTTCTCTGAGTAGATTTCCAAATTCTATTTCAGTAGACATATGAGATGCACTACAAATATATTTATTTAAACTCACAACAAATTTTAGATTATAATATCTATAGACTGTAATATATTAAAAAATATACATATATCCACATAGCGCACCAACGAAGAAGCCTTTGTTTGTACCTTTGCTATTAGATTTTTGATTAAACGACGATTAATCATAAAAGGCTATTTGAGCTATTTGACCTCACCGATTTTGACTGATTTAAATTGACACCA
>SKCR01002369.1:0-27771 GCA_019454045.1 Zanthoxylum bungeanum | reverse complement strand
ACCTTTACGACTTAAATTCCAAATTTAATCGTAACGCGTCTCAAAGACCGATTAATATCCAATATAATTAATTAAAGTCCGATGGGCTTTTAATTAATTTCTTCAAGGCGTGGACTTTTGGTCAACTCGGATCAAACCGAATAACCAAAATCCAATCCGGGAATTACCCCATAAGCCCATAAATTAATTTAGGCCATTAGGCCCAATTAAACGTTAAAGGTTCATTAGTCGCATTTGGGCCTTTTGAAGCGGTTTTGGGCCTAATTGGATCCAACCAATTTTGGCCTAAACCAACTTTGTACAACAAAGTCCAATAAACCCAATAACAACTTTAAAAGCCCAAATCCAAATAAATTTAAGGCCCAATAATATAATCCAAAAATCCAAATTTCCCAATTAAATTACCTAAGTGTATAGCATTATTAATTACCCAAATCAAAGTTTCCAAAACATCAAATTTGTCCAATTAATCATGCTTATCATCAATTAATCATATCCAACATAATTTGATCAAAATCAAACCCAATTTCATGCTTCAAGTGTCTCGGCCAAAGAGGAAATTATGCCCAAATCAAATTCAATCCAATTGAACCAAATTAAACATAAATTCAACATCCCCAAATGATTTGCAAGTCATCCAATGAACAAAAATCAAAAATCCAAGACATTAGGGCACTTGCCAAATTCGGCCAACATTAGCAATTTGGGGAAAATTGTTCCAAACTAATTTTCAACAAATTGATCCAATCAATCCTCAATTAAACATACTTTAAGCATTCTAAATCATCCAATTTCATTAAACATGCTCAAAATCAAGTTTACCCAAATTTCAATTTTGGCCAACACTAAACAAATTGGGGAAAATCAATCCAATTAATTTTTCATCAAATTGATTACATATAACTCTAAGTTATTCATATACAAGCATTCTTAAACAAACAATTTGTCAAAATCATGCTTAAATCAAAAAGCCCCAAATTTTGCTAAGAACCCTAAATTCGTTTTATGCACAAATGGCTCTGATACCATTGTTGAGTTTCAATCAAGTCCCAAGATCATTTATAATGCATAAAAACGAGTTGAATACAACCAAATGAGGTGCGGAAAAACTCACATGGATCGGTAGAGATGCAACGAAGATGGACCACGAACTGCCCTCCCTTGCTCGGCAGTGAGCTGCGCGTGGTAGGGGCTGCACGGTGGTGACTGGTTCGGCTTCTCCAAGTTCGGCCATTGATGGACACCATTGAAGCTCCAAGCTTCAAGCTTCCAAGCTCACGAACTCACTTCCCTATCACCTTTGTATTCCTCCATGAGTGTGCTAGCACATAGATCTTGTAACAAGATCATTGCTTCTCCAATTTCTTTCGGTCAAACCAGAGAAAGAGATGAAGAAATCGGTCCAAGACCGAGAGAGAAGAAGATGGGTTTTTGGCTCCAAAGAGTGCCAAAACCGTAAATCAGAGAGAGAAAGAATTTTTGTGGGAAATAAAAAAAATGTAAAGGGTTTTATATTTTCCAAAAATATTAAACCATTTACCAATTTTAATTTCAAAAAGCAAAGCATTAAATGCTTGTCAATCACCACAAATCAACTCACATCAATCACTCAAATGTCACATCACTCAAAGTGACATGTGATTTGACGCTTGATGTGACTTGCGATTTGACGCTTGATTTGACTTGCGTGCCGCAGTCGAATTCGAAATGCGAATGCGCTCGCAAACAATCCCGGGTTTGGGTTCGTTAATTCCAAATTAACGAATTTTTCGTCGCGTCGTAATTAAATGATTACGCCTAGCGAATTCACCACGAATTAAAATCTAATTTCAATTCCTCGTCAAAATCTAATTTCGTTATAATATATCGAATATATTAATTTATCGATTAATTCCAAATTAATCGTTCTCTCTCTTTAACGATATTTTATCCGAGATAAAATATCTCCGTAATTAATCCCAGATTAATTTTCTCTCTCATCGAATTAATCCCAGATTAATTAAAGTGCGAGTCATACGTCATCGGTGAATCTTCAGGAACCGACCCATGAGATCTCCGGATATGTTGGCAGTAAATACGGTCGTCGGACTATCCGAACATGTAAGTACCTCGTACTACGTTTATACCGATTTACAAGACAAGGTTGGCTTCTAGCAAAGCGCCATGCCTACCCAATTCTCCAGAAATATTCTTACAGGAATATATAGATCTGTATCAAGCGTAGTATACCAAGTATTGTGTATATCGGCCCAGTATCGGATAGTCACGTGCTAGGGCTGGGGCTGGATAAGTGTCTGCCCCGTCCGAAGCACATGTCGGATGTCTGGTAACTAGTCTCTATAATCGGATATGCATGACCTAGTCATAATATCCCGATGGTTGCGCAACACTTAAGAGCACTAATACCGTATCCTGCGTGACATCATCTCCACTATGACTGAAGTGATACTTCCGTCTTGACATCACACCCAATACACTACGACTCTCTGATAAACCCAGAAGTGGTGTACGCAGAACCGGTTAAAGCCCTGTACCACCAAGACCAAAGTCTATCGATTATCGTAAGTATTAGCGATGTAAGTCTCAGGTTAAGACTATACACACCTACCTTGATTTCGGCCTCCCATAGACACATAGTCATAATACCAATGGGATTCCGAGGGGTCTATCCAGAGCGAAGCTGTTTCCCGTACCATCGGTGAAACACAACCTCCTATCGCACTTGCATAAGTATCCAATACTTATATATATGAGAACTATGCCGTTGTGCCCTCACAACGAGCACAAGTGCAATACTAGCCTATTCCGTATTGTCGATGTCCTGTCTCGATAATACTACGACTAGGGATATTTAATGATTAATCCTTCGTGGACTGATACTGTCTCATATCATCTCAATCCAGGAACTAATCATATGGACCTCTCTTCATTTATACATCTATGGTGATCTAATCACAAATGATGAAAGTGCAATTTCCTTGTCACATAGTTAATTTGTACAACAACACCGTGATCTGTACAAATAGTGACGCTATGGGTCATATTATCCAACAAAGCCCACTATCAAGAGGTGAAAAAGATCTGTTTGGCAGTGATATGGGCTTCCCGAAAGTTGTGTCATTACTTCCAATCCTATAAGATACAAGTGGTAGAAAAATAGAATCCCTTAAAATATTTACAGTTAGTACCTTCACTGGTAGGAAAGTTGGGCAAATGGTTGGTATTGCTGACAGAGTTTGATATAGAATACCTTACCTATAAGGTAATCAAAGGACGAGCCGTAGCAGAATTCTTGGCATTACAATCTATAGAAGGAGATCAATATAAGTTTGAGTTCCCAGATGAGGAGATTCAAGCTATAACTGTCCAGGGGTGGAAAATATATTTCGACGGGGCGGTGAATTACAAGGTAGCTGGAATAGGAATTGTGATAGTTACCTCCGAAGGAGAAACCCTACCAATGGCCAAAAGGTTGACGTTCGGAGTCACCAACAACATGGCCGAATATGAAGCATGTGTCTTTGGACTTAAAGCAATAATAGCACTAGGAGCTAGGGACGTAGAAGTTTATGGAGACTCGATATTGGTAGTTCGACGGATGCAAGGGGAATGAGAATTGAAGGAGGATTGATTGAGACCTGATGAGTGGTAAATATATCACTATTTCCCACTCATTTGACCTAATTTTTTATATAGTTTCTTGAGTTTTGTGAATATTTTGATGTGTTTTTGTGTTATTTTGTAGATAAACAAAGTTTCAAGACATTCTGGAGGTGATTTGGGGCCAAAACAGTGAAAAAAAATAAAAGGACATTTTGGAAATTTTGGCGCGTTGCGACGCCTAACGTGCGCCGCTCCATGCTAACATGCGCCGGGGACACATGTCAGAATCTGAGAAGTTCGACTTTGCTAACGTGTGTCTGCCTCGTGTCAACATCACAGCCGATCTGCTAATGTGCGCCATGCCACGTGTCATCATCCTATGGTGCCGACAATCACCATCGCCACTTGTCGCCACGGTTCATCCCACATCATCGCCATGTCAGCAGAAGACCGAGTCAACTTTGCCACGTCGCCGCCACGTCATCATCAACCAATCACAACGTTTCGCGTGTTGCAATCCTATGGTGCCGACAATCCACATCGCCACGTCATTGCCACATCATCGCCACGTCAGCATAATCATTGAGTTGTAGCCGCCTTGCCACTTGTCACCTTATCACCTTATCCAGATTGCCACGTGTCGTCACCTCCGTAAGCCACGCATCATATCGAGCGCGTCGCGACACATAATGTCTTCCGAGTCGCCACGCGGAGACCCCATCGTCGCCTATAAATTCATCTCGAAATTTCAGTTTCAGATGTACCTTCCTCTCTGAATTCTCTGATATAAATATGGAGTTTTCTACCTATTTTCTTTTAATTTCAATTTTGTAATTAATTTTAATTACGTTCTGTAATAGTAATAGTAATTTATTTTCTTTGTAATAGTATAGTAATTTATTTTCTTTACTTTTACAGTTTTTACTATTCAACCATGAGGAGGTAACTTCCCTATGTTAGGGTGAAAGGTAAATCTTTTACAATTACTATTTAGATTAATCTCCATTAATTATAATATATTCACTATTTAAAATTTGACTTAATGAGGATACCGCTATATTGGCCGGTTGGTAATTGATATTAAATTGGTTTTAATTTGACTAAGCAATGATACCGCCTAGTTGGTCGGTTGGTAATTTACCGCCTATATGGCTGGATTATGGACAAATATTGTTACCGCCTTAATGGCTGGTTGGACTTAATTTGACTTAATCAGGTTACCGCCTATATGGCTGGTTGGTAATGTTATCACAAGTTAATATATTATATTAAAGGAGATATATAAATTAGTTGTAGTAAAAGTAGATCATTTTACCTTAGCATTTTATTTTATTGTAATTTTACTTTACCGCATTTTACTTTACCGCATTTTACTTTATGTCTTTTTCTTTTAAGTTTTTACTAGCCCTAGTTATGTGTCGTAACTAAGTTAGTTATCTGGGGTTGTGATGAATTCTAATATCACCGGTTTATAAGCGGTTATTTTATAGTTTGGGTAATTTAAAGGTTTACTTATTGAGTCTTAAGCTTAATGCATCTTGTTAATTGGCCACTAATAAGATTGATCTGGTAAATCTAAAATAAACTTGACAAAGGAATTTTAGGTTTCAGCCTTAGACTTAATAGCCCACGATCTTCCTTGAGGATAGATAAACCTTTAATAGATTTCCTACAGGATAGACGTATACCTGTCGGGTGAAGGTAGCCATAATTGGAACTTAAACTTAATGAATCCAGGTAATTTGGTTGACATAGACATATGGTTCATTTGGGTTATACTAGGTATTTGCGTCTGACCATCGACATAGGCTTTCGCATTATTTAGTGTTCCAGGTTAGTAAACCGATATATTACACAAACATGAAATAACCACTTTATCTTTTATAAGATATTGGAAAGATTCACAACCCTAGATAGTTTCTTAATATTGAATTTTCTAAACCTACTTTCGTGCAATTTTATTTACTTGTTTTTAAATTTAGAATCATCACCATTTCAAATCAATCAAATAACCTGTTAGATACTAGTAATCATTTGACCTCATAAAATTAATAGATTAGGTATTAAGTCCTCGTGGGATCGATATTTTTTATAACTACTTGAACGATACGTGCGCTTGCATTATACGCGTGTGAAAGCACCTTACAAGACCCTACCTACTCCATCTCAGGAAGTTGACACAGGCTATCCCCGACCGTAGGTTCCAGTACTTGCCACGAGAAGAAAACCAAATGGCGGATGAATTGGCCACCCTAGCTGCCACTTGGGAAAACCCAAAAAAACTGGTAATGAGACCCCTTGTGCTGACAACAACTAGCAGAACCAGTTATAAGATAGAGAGAATCTTGAAAGTAGAAGTCGACGATGGAAAGCCATGGTACTACGACATTCTGCAGTATCTAGAACGTGGAGAATTCCCGGAAGAAGCTGGCAAAAAATACAGAGTAGCCATTCAGAAATTGGCTTCCCAGTATATGAGTTTGAGGGGAGAGTTGTATAAGAGACAAGCCAATGGCATCCAGCTGAAATGTTTAAGAAAAGAAGAGGCTCAGAAGGTGATGGAAGAGGTACATGCTGGAGTATGTGGACCGCATATGAACGGATTGAATTTGTCTCACAAGATAGTGAGACATGGATTTTACTGGTCAACCATGGAAGCTGACTGCGCAAAGCTGGTAAAGCACTGTCACGATTGCCAGACACACGGCAACTTGAACCATCTACCGACTACGAAATTGCACGGCTGTCAGAACCATGGCCTTTCTCAGCGTGGGGTATTGACATGATTGGAGAAATCAGGCCGCATGCATCAAATGGACACCGCTTCATAGTAATAGCGGTAGACTATTTTTCGAAATGGGTGGAAGCCGAGTCATTCCGTAATATTACCGCAAAGCAGATGGCCAAGTTCATAGCCTGTAATATAGTATGTCGATAAAGAATGCCACATCACATAGTGACAGACAATGAAGTCCAGTTTCAGGGAGAAACGAAAGCGATGTTGCAGAAGTACGGGATAGGGCATCAAAAATCATCATCTTATTGGCCGCAGACTAATAGGGCGGTGGAGGCGGCCAACAAAACCATAAAAAAAAATACTAACTAAGATGACAGAAATTTATAAAGATTGGGCTGACAAACTGTCGTATGCCTTGTGGGGGTATAGAACTTCGGTGAGAATGGAAACACGAGCCACACCATATACTTTGGTTTATGGGATGAAGGCAGTGTTACCAGTGGAAATAGAGATGCAGTCAATGAGGGTACTAGCAAAGGCAGGATTTTCTGACCAGGAGTGGGCCTCACAGAGGTTCGAACAGCTAGAATTACTGGATGAGAAAAGGATGAAGGCCTTGTACCACATGCAGCTATACTAGAAAAGTTGGCACATGCGTTCAATAAGAAGATGAGTCACACCAAGATCAGAGAAGGTGATCTAGTGCTCAAGCAGTCGAAGCCACTGAAAATGGACCCAAGGGGAAAGTTCAGGCCCAATTGGAAGGGCCCTACCTAGTAAAAAAAGTGATGAGGAATGAGACAGTGAGACTATCAGATTTGGAAGGGAACGAGTTCACCGAGCCCATCAATGTGGAAAGGCTGAAACAAGACTTTGCATAAAAAGAAAAAAAGAAAAAGAAAAAAAAAAGAAAAATGCTTGTTGGGTTGAAAATCCGTAAAGGACAACCCAAACAAAATATAGGGCATGAGTGAGCAAGAAAAATAGTTAATTGTAAAATCCGTGGGGAACCGTTAGAGACAGAGGTACCCTTGCAATGCAATTTATTTCCTACATATGTACTGAGAAGTAATGCAAACGCCTTTATTGAATCAAATGCTTAGGATGTTCATAGATTGTAAAAAATCCAGCTAACTGAGAAAGATTAAAGTCAAGTAATTATAAATCACGTCTTTTGTTTCTTAGATGCTGGACCAAGGTCATAAGATCTAGGAGAAGAACTCCGAGAATGGAGAGAAATAGAGCAACCTAAGGAATGAGGACAAAGAACTCTGGGAATGGAGAGGAACTCCGAGACTGGAGAACAACCTCATGAATGAGGACGAGCGAAGAGCCTCAAGAATGAGGACGGATCAATCTGAAAAAAAAAAAAAAAAAAAAAGAAGAAAAAAAGGGAATTTTTTTTTAAATCGCTGAGTTGAAAACCTGAAAAGGAGACTCGAGCAAGATAAAGCAATCCGTTAAGTTGAAAATTTGAAAGGACAGCTTAGGCAAAAGATAGAAAGGACTTGTAACTCAATGGACGAAGCACAAGACAACACCTTTTCCGCATCCTTAAGACAACAAAGGAAAGCTTATGGAATCAGAAGACATGATTTTCAGTATCCGAGAAGGGTCGTAAGAGAAAAATGTAAGCTGATAATGGCAGCAAAATCCTAAGGGAGAGGGCATATTTCGAAATTTGGGAATCAGAGGATATGATTTTCAGTATCCCAAATAGATGAGGCCGCATTCAAAAAGACATAATCCACATTGACCCGGTGCAGGTAGCGGAGAGCAGAACGCTGAGCCAGGTCTGGGGATGACAAGTCTACCACCCCGCGAATAAGGGACACAACGAGATCTTGAGCCATGAGACCAAAGAGAAACTGAGCAATCACCGGAGTAGAATTGACAGGACGAAACTGTAAGTAGGCCAAAGGGGCGACCAAAGACTTTTACAAGAAAAAGGGCACCAAAGGCCAAGAAGATTTCTAAATGGGTGTAGAAACCCTCTAGCGCGAGGAAGGCCTAACCCAGGATGACGTCCAGACAATAGGACAAATAAAACCCATCCATGCATACACGTCACATACACACAATTTTTTTTTTGTGTTCGTAGGCCTTTGAAGAAAAAGAAAAGTGGCTAGGGCGAGCAACTCTAAGAATGGAGAACAACCTCGAGAATGAGGACATATCAGGGGTCGAAGTGCCTCACCACCATTATCAAAATTTTGGGAATGAATCCCAGGGTCGAGGCCCATATTATCAGCACAGTTCGGGAATGAAGCCCAGAGATCAAGCATCTCACACTAGGAAAGGTTCTGGAATAAACCGTAGAGATCGAAGCATCTCACACTAGGAATGGTTCGGGAATGAATCACAGAGATCGAAGTATCTCACACTAGGAATGGTTCGGGAATGAACCGCAGAGATCAAAACTTCTCACACTAGGAATGATTCGGGAATGAACCGCAGAGATCGAAATATCTCACACCCAACATGGTTCGGGAATAAAGCCTAGGGGTCAAAACACCTCGCCATCAACTCAACACAATTCAGGAATAAAGCCCAGAGATCGAAGCATCTCACAGCCAACATGGTTCGTGAATAAAGCCCAGCGGTCGAAGCACCTCGCCATCAATTCAGCACAGTTATGGAATAAAGCCAAGAGATCGAAGCATCTCACACCCATCATGGTTCAGGAACAAAGCCTAGGAGTCGAAGAACCTCGCCATAAACTCAGCACAGTTTGGGAATAAAACCCATAGATCGAAGCATCTCACACCCAGAAGGGTCCGGGAATGAAGCCCATAGGTCAAAGCACCTCGCCATCAAATCAACTCTGTTCAGGAACAAATCCCAGAGATCGAAGCATCTCGCAAAAGTAGCAAAACAACAGGTAAGTCCGACAACGGCCGATGAACCATGTAAGTGTAAATACATGCATGACTTTGATAGGATTGTTACTGTCTCGCACTGCACAAGCCCCATCAAAGTGGGGGCGACTGCAGACACATCATTTTTACATAAGCTTGATAATGAGCCTCGTATGGAGGCACTACTTGAAACTTTATGAAAGTTGCAAAAAACAGATGCCGAAGAAAAGAAAACCTCCAAAATTAGCACCTTATCGGATTCAGACTCACTAGCTAGCCTCGGATTCACTCAGCTGCTGTCTCAGACCTTAGCCTCGGACAAGCCCCAAACACCTGCAACTGGCCCATTACCCTGCAACCCACACAATCGGCCCAAGGCCTATGCAAACCCCCTATGCATGCCCAAACCTTCCCAAATGGACAAAATCCCATGCAATTTACATGTGCAAATTCCCTGATCAACACTTTCCAATTAACAAGATGTGAAATCACATCCTTTCCAATTAAAAAGATTTGAAATCATCCCCATCACCAAATTTATAAGATTCTTTCCCAAAATAAATTTGTAAAATAAACATAATTTGTTTTCTTGTGTAGAGAACCCTCCAAATCAATATAAAAGAGAGACCAAATCATCAAAGTGGGAGGGGCTTGGCCGAAACAACAAAGTAAAAAAACCTAGGAAGCTCTTTCTTCTTCTTATTCTTACCATCGAAACACAAAGAAAGAAAACCCTAGCCAAAGCCGTGAACAACACAAAAGAAACCAGCCACCAAAAAACCAAGCCATCACCGAAAACAACAAAGAAACCAACACCAAAACAGCAAACAAAGACAAACAACCAACCAGCCAAAAGTAGCCCCCCAAAAACAACCAAAACAATCCTGAAACTGAAACAGTAAAAAAATCGTGAAAACAGCAGCCAAAACCCAAAAAAACAGCAGCCCAAAACCGCAAAACAACCAGAAAAACAGCAGCCCAAAATCGCAAAAATAACCAAGAAAAACATCAGCTAAAACAACAAAAATAAAATAACAACCAGGAAACAGCAAAACAACAACCAGAAAATAGTAAAACAGCAAACAGAAAATAGCAAAATAGCGAGTGAAACAGCGAACTAGAAGCAACAAAATAGCGAACCAGCTTCGATCCTTTCGGCGATGGCCTAACGCACTTCCGAGAGAATAATTTAAAAGGTAAGACCTGAGGGCACCCTTACCATATTTATTTTATAGTTCTGGACGCTGCATGTCTGGCTGGACGTGAAATACGTTCAGCCTTGTATACGAAGTCCTACATCAAAGACGACCAAATCTCTGGTCACATTTTTTTTTCTTCGGCATTTTGTTATTTATTTATTCACTTTCATCGTTATTTAATTATTTCGCATTTATTTTGTTATTTATCTTTATTTTATTATTTCATCTTTATTTTATTTGTTCATATTGGTGATTATCCGCATATGCATGGTTATATTTTTTTTTATGTCCGCTTACATTGCATGGATGATTATGTGTGTTATTATCCCTTGTGGTATATCGGATGGAAACCCATACATAAATTTCGTAGCCAATCCGAATGGACGGTAGTTCGGTTTGTAATTAGGATAAAACTCCATGTGCTACTCGGGAAATGCTCATATATGCGTGATTAACCCCTTTTTTGTTTTCTATTTACTTATTGACGTTTTTTCCTACATTTTTTTTATATAATTTTTGTTATCACATCTCGTATTTCTTTATCTAATATGCTTTTATTATTTCTATCAATGTTTATGGGTGTGTAAATCTGTGTTTATTTGAATTACCTTGCATGAACTGCATTAAGACTTGGCTATACCATTATGTGAACATGTCCATTATACTGGCATAAGTAAGAGACCATTTCAAACCCAACGGTTTGAGGTCTTCCCTTGCGAGGGGTGAGTGCGGCCTTAAATCTTTTCCCAGTTGGCACAAGGGGGCGACTCTTTTATTCTCTGGTTTAGTCCCACGTGGGTTACTCCGTACTCTCTACGGGCTGCGAGCCCAACAGTGTCGTGGTCGCCGAACATCATAGGCATAACGGTAAACCCCGCTTCGCTCCTACAGTCAACGATCCTTTAAGATCATACCTTCACATGTTCGTTGGGTGTGGGCAAATAATTATGATATCTTGTGATGTATCCAGAGAGGATCTGTCAGTCCCGTTTACGGGATTTATGTATCCAATCAGTGATTCTTTAAAATCCTTGGCCGAGGTATACTGCGAAAATGAGTTTCAAGAATTTATTTGGAGAATCACGATTATGTCGCGACATATTAGAATTATTCATAGCGGAGATTTAACGTTATTCTATATCTCTAGAATAATTCGGATAGCCTATGATAGAGGGATTAAAAAAAGGAAATTATCTCGACTTGTATGGTTCAGCTCGATTATCTGTGATCGTCATAATTTATGAGTGGACAAATTACGGACACAAATAATTTATGTGATTGATAAACTTAAACTTAGAGAGTCCCACAATATGAAGTTTACTCATTAAGCACTTGGGCAATTTATTGTGGATAATTTAGATTGTTCAAAATTTATACATGAATGTAAAATTTAATGTGTATTTGTATATGATACATCATTTAATTATATACAATTTTTTTGGCCGATTAGGATTTGCCACTTGTCTTTATTATGATTAATTAAAATTTAATTGATTATTGATTATAATAAATAAAGTATATTCTTGAAATCTTTGTCTGTGACCTTATTTTGTCTTTTATGAATGAAAATTCAAATTAAATTAATTGTTAATTAAAATTTGAGTTTCTAGATGAAAGAATATTCTTGGAATATTCTTCAACATTTGGCAATTGTGATTGGCTAAACCAAAGGGTTTTGCCACTTGGATTCCACTAACTTGGAGACAAATAAATTAAATATATTTTAATTAGATTAATATATGTAATTATTTGGACCAAGTTTTGAACTTGAAAAAGACCAAAAAAGGCCTCAATTTTTGGCCAAGCTAGTTCAAAATGGAACATGTGTTTTCATTTTTTGGTTAGCTATTTTTTCTCAAAGAGTTTAGAGCAAAAAGAAAAGTTAGGGTTAGTTTCCAAAAGAAGAACACCAAGGAAAAGGACTTGGAGATATTGAAGCAAAATTAATGTTGGAATATATGTCCTAGAGGTTCATGTATTGTAAACGAAATTATTTAATTGAAATAATAGATGTATTATTCATTTATCAAAATTGTTTGATTTAAATCGCATATTATAAATTGTCTTGTTTACCCTTGATTACTCAAGTGCTTTCGGACTTTGTGTATGAGTGATACACAAAAGGATTTAAGTCTGAAATTAGTAATATGAAAAAGTCCATAGAGAACAAGCAAAACATGTACTTTATTTGTGATTATCTATAGCTGCGGTCCATTCTATACTTGTATAACGACCTTGATCGGGATGTTCATGTAATGACATGAGAATGACGGCACCTTATATGATGTGATCATATAGGACTGGACCTAGATAGAAATGGATATCTTATAATATCTGTTAACTGAAGATATTCATTTTATCTACTAGATGGTCATATATGGATTGATCTTAATCCTGAGTGACTTCGAACTCTTGCATGGCGGGCTTTATCCTTTGATTTACTAAGGTGATGTTGGTGTAGTAGTTTCAACCAATAACTATGTATTTTGGGGATATGGTTTGGTGTGTAGTTGAGAATATTTTACATAGACAAGGAATTCACTCATTATTACGAGAGGTAGCTGAGTATATCTCTTGAGGATTGATTCGGTACTTGAACAATTAGAGCGCTCAAGTCTTTCTATTGCGAATAGAAAGATTAATATTCATAATCGTTATGAATTAATTATTCATTAGAAAATCAATGGTACTTAAGGTATAAAATAATTAGAGGGATATAACATACTTATAACCCGGTTCTAATTATGAGATATTCGTGAAGGGCCAATCCGTATGTAATGACTATATCGATGGGCACCAAAACTTTTCAGCTTATATTTTCTATCTAGGCAATGAGAGTTTAACTTCGAGTTTTTAGTGGAATAACGCAAAGTTAATAATTTAGAATATTTAATTAAAAAGTTTAATTAATATTTCGAGATTATTGGAGCTCATAACTGTAGGTCCATTTGGTCCCCGTGCTAGCTCGATTAATTGTAGCAAACCTAATATAATTGGATTGTCTAATTATATACTCACATATAAATTCACATATTATTAATAAGATTAATAATATAATTTGTCACAAATGAAAACTATATTAAATGTGTTTAATATAATATTTTCTAGAATTATTTGATTATAAGATAATCAAATTGTGATTATGAGATAATTATTACATCCTAATTAAGATAATTACATCATTATTATGATAATGGTTTTTAAATTGTCTTGGAGACAAAGCCATATGGCTTGTCATACTCTCCAACAATTTATGTTTACTAGGTATGACCTGAATACCTAATTGTTTTGTCATTAGTGGTTCACTTCTTATGCGTTGGAATGGACTCCACTTGAATGTGTTTGCCATTACAAGATAACATTAGTGACTTAAAGACAATAGTAGTTGGCTTGATTGAAAGAATAAAATCTCTACCATTTCCACTCAATTGTTGAGTAATGACCTTCACCATTCACACAAGTTTGTGAGAGAGATAGAGAGAAAAGAAACTCTATAATTTTTTGTTAAGTGTTAAGAGAAAATAAATTGTTCTTAAGTGTTGAGAATATAAAGAAAATAAAAGTGAGTTAGATCTACATCTTCTTCATTCAATCTTTTTAAAAGTTAAAATAAATTGTGACAACATATTTCTCTAAATAGTGTAGATATTTATCTTTGTGAGTGAAGTCCATACTTTGGTTTGTTGGTTTCGAATCATAGTTCGGAAGATCGGGTGGTTGATCCAAGTATTGGATCTCAAATGAAACACATTCACAACAAGAAAGCTCATTCACTACAAAGAGCAAATTCAGTCACCAAGAGTTAGTGGATTCAATTTCAACAAAGGAGAAATCAGAAAATTTTTCAAGGTCGGTTCATAAGTCAATAGCATTTCCGCTACGCATAAGGAAAGACGTTTCCTACATTTAAGAACTTAATTTGATTAAGGTAATACACTTGCTTCTAGACTGGAGATTTTTTTCATAAGCATGTTAATATGTATTAGATATATATTACATGTTTCCAAAATATAATTATGGATAATATTTTGTTTCAAATACTTGGTGTTGTTGGATTTGATAGTAACCTTATTTTCTTTTATTGGCATGTGTGTGATTTTATTTTATTTTAATTAAAGTAATTAGATTCAAAAATTTACATTACCATTCTCGTGAATTTTCGACTCTTATGATGCCTAAAATTATTCTTGAACCTCATTTGTGGTGACTTTAAAATGGTGTAGATTAATTTGATGAGAAATTAGACATTTTGTATGAAAAATGGATAAATTTATTTTCTGGTTCAGATCTGGAAAATAAAGTATTTTATGAGTAAAACTATGATGTTTGGATGTGTATTTGGTGTTAAACAAATACCAGAAAATATATATAGTCGAAAATTAGTGAAAACATCAAAATTATGCAAAAACAGACTTACTACGTACGGCTGTCCAAGTAGTGAATTCCAAGTAGTGAATTGTTCACTGTTTGGACAGTCCAGGGGCTGACCGGTTACTGCCAAAGTGACCAGATCGATCCGGATCGGTAGTTGGTTAATCGGTTATCCTTTTTCATAGTATTTATTTGGAAAAGTTTTCGTAAGATTTTTATTGCGTTTTTGCAATTAGTTTTTGTTTTGAAGTTATTAACAAATAATATATTTAGGTGAAATACGATCTAATTAGAGGTATTAGATATCGACTAATTCATTCGGAAAATTTTAAAATGTTTAAAAACCCATTTTGTCTCAAACCGCGCTTTCGCCACCAAAACGTCAACACCACTACCCTATGTCAACATGGTCCCGTTACAGACATTTATTGATCTATGCGCATGATCGGCAATGGACGTCTTGTATATTTTTATCTGATCTGTCTGGGGCTCTAACCATCAGAAATGGTAGCCCGCCACTCTCTTTCGACATGATCCTGTTACAGACATTTCTGACCTTTTGCACGATCAACAATGGACGTCCTGTATGATTTTTCCAACGATATGATACATATTTCAGTTTCGTTTTCAGAATATAAATTCAAATCGCATGATTTCCGTTTTCCATTTTGTTATGCAATTCGGTTTACATGTTTTCTGATAAGTCAGTTTCGTTTTTGTTAATGATAAATAGTTCTCAGCCTGGCTCTACTTTGATATAGGTTTCTGTCTTCGTAATCTTTCATATGATATCTATCTATGTATTCTGCTATACGTTGATGTCTCTGTATTTTGTCATAAAATTCTGTCACGTTATAAGTTTTCAAATTTTTCTTCTGCATTCTGTTATGTATAGTGTTATGATATTTGTTATAAGTTTATACTTTTGTTTACTGTCATAAGTTCTGTATGTGTGTATGAACTATATCCTATTTTCGTTCTGTATATGCACAAGTCCTCCGACATTCGTTTTAGTATCGGTAAGTATACGAATATGGATTCCATCTTCTGTTACGGTATGTATATATGTCTTTCAGTCTTGCTACAGCATGTATCTACATATCTGATGTTCCTATTCGGTTCCTTCGTTATGTTTTGCTCTTCTGATAAGTGTTTTCTGTGCAGGTTCAGGTTCTTGCTTTCGAGGATGAGCTTTGCCGGTTAGAAGTGTTCATGTATGTAAATAAAATTTGCATGATAAAGGTGAATGATATGGTTACTGTGTGTATGTGTGCATGTAATGATATGTCTGTAGTCTGAGGTTGAGGGTGATGGAGTAACATGTCGCCTGCTGGTATCATACTACCCTCTGACGGGATGTACATGTCTCACATTATCTTTACAATTAATGTTTTTATTATTAAATTATAAAATTAAATTAATAAATTATTAAAAAAAAACGTTTTACAATATAAAAATATAATATTCTATTAAAATAAGAAACCTAAATAGTAGTCTCACACAAAACTAAGCTATTTTTTTTGGATTTCAGGTCTATTAGTATTTGTTATTATATTTTGAATTATTTCTATAAGTTTTTTTTTTAATTTCATGAATCTTTAGGATGTAGACTATGACTATTAATTATTGCATAATAAATCAGAAATAATATTTGAAAACTGAGAGACAAACGAATTAGACATAAATATTAAGTGTAAGTAAATTAATTGTCTCAATTATACTATAAAACAGATAAGATCCGAAATATTTACAAGATTAATATCTAAAATACATGCTCAACCCACATAAAATATAGGCCCTGTGCTAATATACATAAAAATAAAGATAAAGTTAAAAATGGTTGCATTAGAAGAATTAGATAATAATATGGTTATGAGAATACTTCCCAAGATAAGAAGGATTATCTTCATACCTTATAGTTTATGCTCGAGGGCGAGGCAATTACCTTTGCAAAAACTTATAGTTGTAGTTAGAAAGTTAAATGATAAATACTTGTGAAACCAACCTGACTATTAAATCCGAAATTTCGATCAAGTACCACACGTGTTTCACTAAATCCAAATCCTTAATATATATTTATTCTTAACACATATTTTCAAAGAAAATAAAGATATTAAACATCAAACAATTTATTTTTAAAACATATATCAAATGAAGTGTCATGTGGTATGACAGTTATTATACAACATCTGGTGATTTTAAATATTTTTTATTCACCATTCTACCGTTTTACACCATAAAAACATTAATTTATTGGAACAATAAGTTATTTATATATATGAATGTCTTAATCGATCATCCAATTTTCTTCAAGGAAACAGTCACATTGACAAAGTTTGTCTTCTCCTTAGACATGCGATCAGCAACAAGTTCCCTGTACCTTTTGAACACCTCATCAATGATTGCTTCACCAAATTGGCTAACTAGCAAGGGCTCAGCCACAGCTCTCATGCACTTAGCAACATTGTATCCCTCATCATTAAATGCATCAGCCTCGTTAATTAAATGATCATTTTGGTAAGCACTCCAGTTTACTTCAGAAACCTCAAGGCGATCAATGGAGAAGGATCCTTCCTTCATAACCTCTGTTTTTATTTCTGCTGGTGATGGTGTGTACTGTGGGATGTTGAAAGAATCCATTTTCTCTTCTTCTATGAGTCCCTGCATCATAATTAAGAGAGGCATAGTTAGAAATGAAGAAATTATTAAGAAAGTATGAAGGTATAATATTGAAAAGAAAACAAACTAATCACTATTAGTATGAAGGTATAATATTGAAAAAAAGATCAAATGATATTTTCATAGGTCAAATGTTAGAGAAAGATCTAATTTTGTTTGGTTTGGTTATTATAATTTTTTACATTTTGTGCACACATGATCATGAGCGGCACAAGGGGTGGGTTGTCCGCCTGCCCATGCATAAGCCTGGTGCTGATCTCATAATAATATATTTAGCCAACATATTACATGAAAAATAAATTTTAATTGAATTAGTATCATTTAATTTTTTTTCCTCATTATCTTTCATTAGCATTGTCATCTAGTGACATGTGTTTAGATGACAGTACCAAAGAGAGATATGGAGAGAAAAAACAAAGAGATGATCATTGTCCATTTTAACCATCTCTAGAATAAAATCCTCCCTTCGTTGCACATAGCATTCATGATTTCATATATACCTCAGAGACCATATCATTGAGAGCCATGGCCAAGAGCTCCCAAATGTAACAACACTCTTTGCTTGAGGGATCTTCGCTTTTTCTTCCTAGAAATGTTAAAACCATACGCCCTTCTGCTACCAATTCCTCCGAGCGACACTTGAGAAACAATGAAAAATCTCTTTGAAATTGCTCATAATATGCTCTAAGCACACATGGTGGACTTGTACTCGCCATGAAAATGTTCCCTTTGTTATTCTCTAGCCCCTCAGGAACCTATATATTCAATAAAAAATAAAAAATAATAACTTAATGTAATCAATATCTTGCGGGATAAGGATTCGGTGCTGAGCTCATAACCATTAATTCAGTGTTTAGTATAAAATCAGCCCAGCATTGTGAATAGTGAATCCTAATCTCATAGTGTTTGATGTATTAACTACACAAGTTATTAATAATTGGTAACCTGAGAGAGCCATTGGAGGCTATAAGAAGAGTGGAAAAAATTCACAGTATTGGTAGGGAAAAGCCTGGCATAGAAAGAACCAGGGACCCCAGTGAAAAAACACTGCCCTGCCACTGCACCAGATCCTATTTGCTTTCTCAGTATTTCTTGGAAGCTTTGCAAAGACCTGAAGATGGTGTTAAAGTCATTCCTGGAAGATCGTTCAAGAACACTTGAAATTCTGGTAACGGATTTGCAAACTTCTTGCAAATCTTGTTCACTGTTTTGATAAGTTCAGATGCCACAAGAAAAGTGTTTGGTCCTGAAGAACAACCCAAGTCTGCAATCGCCAGTTTTGTTGGGAAAGTGCTGCAGAAAAGTTTGGTCATGGCTTCCTCTGTGATTGGCTTTGTCATGGATATGACTTTTTGCTGCCCAAATTATAAAAATATTTATTTTAAAGGTTAAAATAAAATAAAATAAAAAATCTAAATTTTATACACCAAAGTTAAAAAAAAAATTAAATTCTACGTGTCAGACACCCTAATTTGATTTCCATTAAAAAAAATTATAATATAAGCACAAATATAAATAGAGATTTAGTCACCTGAACCAAAGAATTATTTGCATAACTTGTGTCACCTACTCCTCCATTCATGTGAAGTACTTGAAACACCTCCATCTCTATTTAGTATTTATCACTCTTGTCTCTCGCTCTATCTTTTTATATCTCTTGTTTATTATTTGTGTTGATTTTGTTGAATGATATTTGCATATTTATAGGCACGAGAGTGAGAGACAGAGCTATCCAATTGGGAACAGTAACTATATATTTTTTTGACCTAATTTGGCTCATTACTTCAGAATCTATGACGTACCAACGTGAAGCACACAACTGATAGGCATATAGCCCAATAGTAAAAAATAATATGATAATTGTACTCCTTCGGTATATTTTGAGTATAGATTTTTTTTTTTTTAAATATATATATATATATACACATACACTCATGGATGGTTAAATTACTAAATTAGATGAATTATTTAGAGATAAAAGGATAAAAATTTGATATTGTTTGTAATTAGGGATGGTAAAATAAGGATCCTGATTTATTATATCTAGATTTAATTTTATAAATTCGAATATGGTTATGGTGTTGAGGAAAATTATCTCAAATCGGCTGAGATGAATAAATGAGCTCAAAATATAAATATTGGATGTCCATTTTAAACTAGTTTTTTGAGTTATGACCATAAATTTTAATATGTCATCAGAGTCACACTCATTCACGAGTGAGACCACAGTGCCCATACAATCTACTCACATGATATAGATTACCCATAAGAACTCAAATTATAAGTATTGAACAATGTTTAAAAAAACAAAAAACAAAAAACAAAATAAAAAATAAACTCAAAATATAAGTATTGAATAACGCTCAACCCTCAGGTTGGTAATTTCAATTTGGATATATATATATATATATATATATATATATATATATATCCGATTTGAATATTTGGATATCCAGATTCAATTCAGTTTCTTAAAAATGATATTATTTTATAGGGATTCGAATTCGACCTTTTTTTATATTATATTTTATATTTGTAAATTTAGATTACGACATCTTTGCATATACGGGCCAGATGTCGTGCCGTCCATACATATAAGATTTTAACAAATGACGCATGCCCCACTTGATTATCAAATGCAATGTGAAATCAAAAAAGGGAAACTGAGCTTTCATTTACCAAGACAGGTTTTGGCATGGTACTCAGAGATTTAGTGTTATTCTCTATCGCAATAGTTGGATATTATTAAAAAAAAAAATTATCATTTTTACACCAAAAATTTGATGAAAGTTCAATTAAATCCCAAGATTTTTAAAATATATTAATTTCTATCTAAAACTACTAGTTATGTAGGCAATCAGGACGTCTCGATCAGTGTTCATCTGATCTTGATTATTATCCGGGTTGAAAAATTTATCTTAAATCCTTATCGATTTTTTAATTTCAGGATTCTTGATAATTTACGCGAAAATTCAAGATTAAAGATGATTTTGGCATCTCGAATCGCTTTTTTTGAGATGAAAAATCATCCCGAATCTTATACCGAACCCCGATTAGCTAAAATCCTAATTGAAATCTGTTGATGGTATTTTCAAGCACTATGGTATTTAAGCAGCACGGTAGGGGTAAAAAGGTCATTCCCTTCTTGGTCAAGATCATTAATACCGACCCGACCACATGAGTGAGGGGCCGAGCACTTTACGATCGGTAAACCGACCACTTAAGATCGGATGACTGTGCATTATCAGATCGATAGCAGCATTCTCAGTTCAGATGACCATTGTGACCGACCTCATAAAGACCGTCCAGTTAGTGAGATATGCTCCAGATGATAAGTTATCATATTCTTATGGGATAAGGAGATAAATTATCCTATTCTTATGGGGTAAGGAGATAAATTATCCTATTCTTATGGGATAAGGAGATAAGTTATCATACTTTTATGGGGAAATGTTGATGAGTCAGTATCCTAATAAGATATGAGAAGTGAATGTAGTTTTCAACTAGGAATCCTTATGGGATAATGAATATGATTTCTTCACTATTATAAATAGGAGGGGAAAGTGTAAGTAAAGGGAGATCAAGATCAGTATCAATATCATTATCATCAGACTTATAAACACAAGAGAGATCAGAGAAGCATATCTCAGTAATAAAAAGATCGTCCGTTCTGTGCCCATGGATTTAGGTTGGATCTGATCCGCCGAACCACGTTAAATCTCCTTCTCGATTGGTGTATTTATCTGTCTTTTGCTAAATTTGCTTTTGGTTCCCCCATAACCAAACAAATTCACAGTTGGAGGAGGATTATCTCGGGGGTAAAAAACCATTATTGCCCCTGAGACCGAAATCCGACGTCAACAGTTGGCGCCGTCTGTGGGGAGCTCCAACAAAAAGCAGCTCGCGTAGTAAGACTGGCAGAAGGTGGAAATCACCGGTCGTCAGGGAGTTCAACAGCGGATTGGATGGAGAAGATGGAGGAAAATATGAGGAAAGATGGGGAGGGAGTGCCCCGTAAGATGGCTGGCCTGGCCAGTTGGGGAAGTACGGCTGCAGGGAATGTGTTCCCGTACGTTTTGTCTGACTAACGGATCTGCGAGAAGCATAACACGAGGATGGATTATGCCCTCGTGGCGTATGCTTGCTCCAACAATGTAAGGAGGAGCCCTCGAACGAAACGCAGGCTCCATAATGACCTGACGTATAGAGGAATGTGCCATTACCATTCTAAACGCTCTTTGATCCGAATCCTGATTCGCCGGGACTCTGAATTGAAAGATTCAAAATTGTGTTTTGGAGACCTCGGACATAATGCTGTTTTGAGGTATCCGTGCTGTTGTTTACACTTGCAAAATGTTTCGTTTCGAGTCACTCCCATTTTTTGATTTAATTTTCCAAAGTTTTGTTTTTGTCTTTCGCGGGTCGCCCATGCCAAATTCGATAGGGCTTCAAAGGTTGGTTCACTTCCCTTAATAAGTCCCAATGATTAATCGGCTCGGGGCTGGATTCGTTCCGCCGAGGCCACTTGGTTATTCGGCTCGGGGCTGGATTCGCTCCGCCGATGTCATTTTTTGTTTCTCTCAGCTCGGGGTCGGGTTACGTCCCACCGAGTCTATCTTTTGGACTGGGGACGTAACATTTCCCCCCAATACCAAGTGTTTCTCTCAGCTCGGGGTCGGGTTACGTCCCACCGAGTCTGTCTTTTGGACAAGGGACGTAACATTTCCCCCCAGTGCCAAGTGTTTCTCTCAGCTCGGGGTTGGTTTACGTCCCACCGAGTCTGTCTTTTGGACTGGGGACATAACATTTCCCCCCAGTGCCAAGTGTTTCTCTCAGTTCGGGGTCGGGTTACGTCCCACCGAGTCTGTCTTTTGGACTGGAGACGTAACATTTCCCCCCAGTGCCAAGTGTTTCTCTCAGCTCAGGGTCGGGTTACGTCCCACTGAGTCTGTTTTGTTGGACTGTGGACGTAACATTCCCATAGAGCCAAGTGTTTCTCATAGCTCGGAGTAAACCCTATAAATGATTTGATGGGCATTTAAATGGATGTGACAATTGCACGTCTCGAGGGAGTCTCCAGAAGGGCGGTGAAAAGATTTTGTTTTCGCGGGAAAAGAAGTCAGACCGAGCATCTTGGTTGTACCGAGGACATGGTGGCGACATGCCAATAAACTTCTCCTCACAAAGGCTAGCTGTCACTCCATCAGGAGTATTATTCTTTTTATATAGTTCCCGGCACCAACTTGTATACTCGTTGGAACCGAGAACTAGGGGACAAATGTTGATGGTATTTTCAAGCACTATGGTATTTAAGCAGCACGGTAGTGGTAAAAAGGTAATTCCCTTCTTGGTCAAGATCATTCATACCGACCAGACCACATGAGTGAGGGGCCGAGCACTTTACGATCGGTAAACCGACCACTTAAGATCGGATGACTGTGCATTATCAGATCGATAGTAGCATTCTCAGTTCAGAGGACCATTGTGACCGACCTCATAAGACCGACCAGATAGCGAGATATGCTCCAGATGATAAGTTATCATATTCTTATAGGATAAAGAGATAAATTATCCTATTTTTATGGGGTAAGGAGATAAGTTATCATATTCTTATGGGATAAGGAGATAAGTTATCCTACTTTTATGGGGAAAGGTTGATGAGTCAGTATCCTAATAGGATATGGGAAGTGAATGTAGTTTTCAACTAGGAATCCTTATGGGAAAAGGAATATGATTTCTTCACTATTATAAATAGGAGGGGAAAATGTAAGTAAATGGAGATCAAGATCAGTATCAATATCATTATCATCAGACTTGTAAACACAAGAGAGATCAGAGAAACATATCTTAGTAATAAAAAGATCGTCCGTTCTGTGCCCGTGGATGTAGGCTGGATCTGATCCGCCGAACCACGTTAAATCTCCTTCTCGATTGATGTATTTATCTGTCTTTTGCTAAATTTACTTTTGGTTCCCCCATAACCAAACAAATTCACAGTTGGAGGATGATTGTCTCGGGGGTAAAAAATCATTATTGCCCCTGAGACCGAAATCCGACGTCAACAAATCTAAAATTTACTGCCAACTTTAACTGTATATCAATTTTTATTGTTCTTCCACTCTTGAATTGTGAAAACTTATACCCCATAAAAATTTCAAAAGGGAAAATTGAAACAGTTTAAATTTTTTTGAGAATTAACTAAACTTTGACCAAATTTCGAATAAAAAAGATTCTCTGGCTGATGTTCATCCCCGTGATTAACGAGTGTTCAAATAGGCTTGCGCGTGTTTGATGTTTTCTTAACCGACGAAGATTTAACGTATATCCTCGGAACTCACAATCACAATTTATAAATTATTTGAGTGGGTGGGCAGTGGGCTACCACCAAACTTCCCTTCGGTCCTTTTATTTTTATTGCTTGTGGCTGCAATTGCAGGACACTCTGCCTACCATAAGCTTTCAAAAATTATATAATTATTAAAAAGAACATTTTATCCTGACTTATTTAAATTTAGGATAAACTCTTAATTAGTTATATAAATAGTCTTAATTTTTTTTAAAAAAATTCTCTTTATTTAATTTGCAGTTTACTTTGATCATATTTATTTAAATTTTCACTATTCACATTAACAATGATTTTATTTTTTCTAAGGATTGGATAATTTTATAAGGAGAATCATTTTTTTTTTTACCAAGGACATTATATTTTTATAAGTGTAGGAAAATTCTCCAAAAATGACATATATATTTATAGCGTGTGTTATTAGAAGACATGTCTCTTGGCATGTGTCCTTTAGGAAAGACACAAATTAAATGGATATGTTCTTTAAAGTGAAAGATTATAATCTTTGAACTTTGAAGGGTACATGGAGGGTTATAATCATTAACGAATTACATCATTTAAGCTAAAGGTGTCTTTATAATTGTTGGATATGATGTGTTGTTAAACCTTCTAATATGCATAATTTAACCAAATTAATAGATAGTAAACATATAATCCATGAATCAAACATAAACTCAAAGAAAAAAAATGAGATCAGAGGGATACACATTATCTCAAGATTATTATGTTGAGAAAATACTTGACAAATAGAGTATTCGAGAATCATCGAAAGTCTGATGTATTTCAAAAATTACACACGACCATATATCTGTCTAGCCGTAAACATGCTTTGTAGATATACGAGTAATCCATGACATAACTGATTGAGACTAAAAAAGTGCATATTTATTGAGAGAATAAAATATCATTTTACACTTATGGTTTCACTAATCCCCTTAATTTAGCACGTTTATGTAATAATATTTAAATTAATATTTTATATTTTTTTATTATGATTTTTATATTTTATGTAGGTGAAATAATACTTTGGATACATATCTAGAAAAATGGACTTGACATTTGGATTTTGGATGCCAGAAATTTAATAGAGTATTTCAAAAGTGTATAACTTCGGAAATTCAAACCATGTGCAATGTTCATTTTGGCAATAACGTTTTACTCTGATATCGGATTAAGGTGATTCAAGTTCCAGATGAAAGAAGACTCAAAGCTCTACAACTTTGATGTTCATAAGAATTCCGAATTCTGAAGTTTTCAAGATCGAAATTGATGAAGAATCCAAAAATTTGATACGCTCTAAAAGTGGTTCTTTACTCCCAAGTATAAGAGTGTCGAAGTAATAAAATACCCCAGTAAGTTCAGGGTCGATCCACAAGAAATAGATGTTTAGTATGATAAAATAATAATTAAAGCGAAAGGAAAAAAAGATAGATTTGTTTGAAGTTGTTTGAAGAATTTGAATTAAATGACAGCAATAAAATAAAATATTGTGGGTTATGTGATCCACTTTTAATATTTTATATTTAGAAATCTCACTTTTTATAATATATAAATGATCATTATAATCCAATTAATTTACTTCCAGAATTAACTATGCCAAAACATATAAAACCGGCCATAAAGACAGTAGTCATTTCTGTCAATAACTAGTCCTGCCAAGGTACTAAATATGTCAAAAACATAAAACCAGCCATAAAGGCGGTGATACCGTTCGTCTATAATAAGTCCAGTCAGGTACTAAATTATGCCGAAATCGTATAAAACTAGCCATATAGGCGGTAGAATAGTTTGTCAATAATTAGTCCAGATCTCAATTAATTATTATTCATTACTATTTATATATTATAATATAAGTGAAATTAATCTAAACTTTAAATAATAAAAGTTTCACCCATTCCCCCAACGGAAAATAATTAGCTATTAATACTATAATTAAAAATATACATAATTTTATTACCAAAATTAAAAGACATTAGTAGAAATTAAACACACAAGATACAATCTTGAATTCCTTAAGAGAAATCAAAGAAAGTATGAAAATGAAAATAAAATAAAATTATGGCTTCTATTTATAGGTAAAAATAAAGGCTTCCATTTTTTTTTAAAAAAAAAATAATAAAAAATAAAGGCTTCCACCAACTTCTCCACTTATTTCTCCACCAAACACTCCACCAAACATGGAGACATGTTTGGTAAAGAAATTGACAAATGTTGTTGTTGTTGTTTTTTTTTTTTTTTTTTTTTTAAGATTTGATATTTAACACACTTTGGATTTTTCGTCAATTTTGATCTTGAAAACTTCAGAATTCGAAAATCTTAAGAACATCAAAGTTGTAGATTTTTGAGTCTTCTTTCATATGGAACTTGCATCACCTTAATCCAATATCAAAATAAAACGTTATGGCCAAAATACGAACATTGCACAGGGTTGGAATTTCAGAAGTTGTACATTGTTAGAACACTTTATTAAATTTCTGGCCTCCAAAATCCAAATGTCAAGTCCATTTTTCTAGATATGTATCCAAAGTATTATTTCACCTACATAAAAGATAAAAAAAAATATATATATAAAACATAAATTTAAATATTATTACATAAACGTGCTAAATTAAGGGGATTAGTGAAACCACAAGTGTAAAATGATATTTTATTCTCTTTATAAATATGCACTTTTTAATCCCAATCACAACCCCTAACCAGCTTATTACTAGTCTTTAGTAATTTAAGTGAAAACTAAAAAGTAAAATTCTTATCCAAGTTAGTAGTTGTTTTCTTTCTTTCTAAATTACCAAATAAGTAAATTCTCATGTACTTTTTACTATTCTCCATATACACAATTAATAGGGTAGTAATAAACTCATTATGCTCACAATATTCACACGTCTCGTTGAAAAGAGAGTAATATTTTTTTTCCTAAAATTATATAAGAGTTCACACATTTTACCAATGAAAGTTTATTTATAAATACAAAAATAGTTTTTTTTTTTAAAATAAAAAAACATATTCAATCCTTGTAACGAGTTTTTGGCCAGTGACTCCCTAACCAGTTGTCTTTATGGCACTAAGTGTTAAGACACCCCTACGGACTTAATTGCTCAAATATCAGATATTAAAAAAAAATGTCAGATTTCCTTAAGCTTTCTCTTTAACCCATGTAACAAGCTTTGGGCCAATGACTCCCAGATCAGTTGGCCTTAGGACACTAAGTGTTGAAATGTAATATCCCCAATCTGGGAAATGCTACCGGCAGGGAATGTGCCATACTATCTCCCTGAGCCTCTAACTATCTGTCTGTAAAAATCTTAACTTAGCTAATCTCAACTGAATTTCTCAAGCATATGGACCATTGCCCCGACTCATCAACATGAAATACATCTCAAATACTCATATAGTGTACTTATTAGTACCACACACCACAACTTTGATAATAAACACATTAGCACATTTTAATAACTTATTCTATATAGTGCATGACATACAACTTTTACTTTAACTCTGACAATACTAGAACTCTATACTCACTCTGGTGGACTCAGACCCTCTAATGACTGCCATCAGTATCCGTCCTTTTGAGCTCGTCCTCTAGGGTCCTGTAAAATAAAACGCTGGGAGGGAGTTAGATCGTTTGAACGATCTAAGTGAGTAGACGAAAACTGAAAATACTGTTATAAAAATATTTGGTTCTACATCCAAAGTTCAAGACACAGCTTTATACGAAAACTTTTTTATATATGAAAACTCTGGGTTTCTTTCTGAAAATCTCTTTTGAACTATTTCTCTAAAATTTATCTTTTCTGAAAGTTTATTATAAAACTGTTGTTTTCTGAAAACATTCTTTTCAAAAAACCTTTTCTGAAAAGTGTATCTGAAAACTATTATGAAATATGTATCTGATATATGGGGGCGTTACGTATCGTCGTCACCCCATACACCTAACTAGAGCCAAGAGTGCAAATCCATGACTTTGGGGCGATACGTATC